>ML802653.1:171935-212078 GCA_009831015.1 Picea engelmannii | reverse complement strand
TTCCACACCTACCTTTTGAGTTCTAATTAAAAAGGGGAAAGAGGGAAATTCTAAAATATTAGGAAACTAGGAAAAGAAGTAAACCTAAAAAGGGAAAAAGGGAACATAAGGGAAAAAGTGAAAAGTCAAACTTAGTAAAGTATCTACCATTTAAGATCTTTCTAATTTAAACTAAACTAGCAATTTAATATTGGGGAAAGTCATTAAAACCTGTAAAAGAATTTGGGGACACCTAGGAGTGATTCTAGGAGTAACTCTAGGTGGGTGAGGGAAATAAAGATAATTAATTATTTAAAGAAATTAATTTATGGAGGAATGAAGGGGATGGGTGACACTTGTACGGGGAGGAATTTTTAGGAATTAAATTTTAAAAACTTAATTAAACGAGATTTTAGGAAAGTAAGGAACCACGAAACTCTATATAATGAAGGGAGGAGATGGAGATTGGATCTCTTCTGTTTGCGTAACGTTACGCTGCAGAAATATCTACTTGACTTACTAGTGAGTGTGTGGCCCCTTTGCGGCTCAGGGGACTAAGGAGGAAGAAGGGTACCCCTAGCATTGGTTGGGAGGTACCGGTGAAGTCTTGTCGGTCAGCATGCAGGAGTTGTAGGGAGCACGCAGGACATCCACTCCAAACAGGCAACGGTACGCTTTCTTCATTTTGTATGGTAATTTGTTTTAGAACTTATGCTTGAATCTGCATTTTTTCTTGGGTAAGTGAAATGATTGTCTAGATGGTTTTCTGAAATTTCCTTAGCCTAGCTTGATGATAGATTGACTCCCATGACTTCATTTCCCCTCATGTCTTGACCACCTTGCTTTGTTGATTTTGACCTTCATGGTTGTTTAGCCTTTGTCCCTAGCTCACCAGTCCTCACCTGAGCAGTTGGCCAGTAGCCTGATCTATGGTTGTCACCTTAGCATTAAAAGACCTATGGATCTCAACACCCTTCTTTTCTGAGCGAGGATGATGAGCGAAGGATGCACTTGTCAGCCATCTACCTCGAATGTTTGTCCTTGTATGAAGGTTCGCCTCGCGTCCTGAAGCATTTATTCAACCCAACGAATTTGATTGTTGGCGAAGTTTTTCTTCAAACTCGGCATGTTTATATCTCGTCATTATCTCGTTTTTACCCCATTTTTATATCTTGATGGATCAATTTTACCCTGCGTTTTGTTCTTGGATAAATTGTAACTTTGTGATTGTAATCTGCAAGATTGAAACCTTGTAATTGTGTGACACCATACCACTATGAATTGTCACCATGATTTTGTTGTGACGCCTTTGCCTCTATGATCGTAACCATGTCTTGCTGTGACACCTTTACCTTCTGCAGTTTTTACACCTGGCCAACGATTTTTGATTGCATCTTAACCTGTTTTGGGGGGGATTTTGGGTCTGCGACTCCATCCACCTGGTCAGGGATTTCCATTGCACTTAAAACTGTTTATGAATTGGAATTTGGCCCTGTGGTTCTTTTCATCTATGACTGTTTTCCCTTCCTTAAAATCGTGACTCGTTGCTCTTGGAATTTCATGAACGCCCTGACTGTTTTTTTTTTGAATCGCTGGTATTTTTCCTTCCCGCTTGTTGATCAAGAGACTGTACCCATTTCCTATGTCTTGAACTTCAGAGTATTCCTGAATTTCCTCTGTTGTCGGGGAACATCGATGGATAATTTCGAAGGGGTTCATTCCAATGCAAAAGGGTAGGACACACCTTTTTCATTCCTTATATTCTTAACCTGCAGTTCACTTTTCTATTAGCCAATTTACCTTCCTCTTTTAACACAGTCAACCACGAATTCCCTCTGTGATGCTTGGCTTGATGGTGAATCGTATGCTGCGATTTCATTACAGTTCCTTTGACTGCAATGATGACCATGCTATTTTCTTAAACTTTAATTTTATAAGGTGCATTGGTTGAGGTAAAAATGTATTATAGAAAAAGAGGTCTTGTGCACACAGTATTCTAGAAAAGAGAGACGCTACAAGAATCCACGATACATATATTTGCAACCAGTCATTGATTATATTAGTAGATTCAGAGTCAAATCGATTCGAAAATTCGTAGTTTGCATTTGTTCAATTCGAAATTTTACTTTTAAGTTGAGTGCAGTTTCAAATGTGGTCTTTAATTACTAGACTACGATTTCCATTAATCAACTGAGCCTGTCTAGTGTTAAAACTCAGCCGACAGTCACAGATTTTACCCAGCGATTGAGGTTAAAACTAAGCATGTGGTCAACCTTAAAACTCAGCGAATTGACGGCTGCGCTGATAGTGTATTTAGATGTGCGATTTGAATGCATTGTAGGACTGGGTATGGCAACGATTTTTGACCAATGGTGGTGTCCTACAGTAGAATTATTATTTATTGCCATAATTTGAGTGACAACAAATTTAACCCTTAAGGGCATGAATGTCGGTGTAATTACAATGGGTCCTGATTTCATGGATTCACGTTTTTGTGCAGAAAACAAACTGACATAGTGCTAGCGATTGACTTAGGTTTAGCAACAAGAATATCATTTGACAACGTGTGAATTGTAAGCCATCCTGCAATTCTAGCCTTTTTATATAACATTTTATTGACGTATAATTGTCTTATGCCCAATTATCCCCTTTTTGGACCAGCCTTTAAAGGTGTAATAGGGATGATCTTTCTCTTTCTTATCTTTCCACATCTAAATATTTAACTATATTCTTGACCAGAATTTCTTGAAGAGATGTTGGGGATTGTGCACTTTTCGTGAGATACTAGTTTTACATTGACCTTCACTAGTTGTCCAACTATGTTCTCTTTATTAAACCCTCTCTCTCCTTGAATATATATATTTAGGGTTAAGAAAAAGCCCAATTATTGCGCTCATGCTAGAGATTTAAAATTGACAGTCCCTGCGCACAAAGTTTTTAATTATTACACATTTATATCAGTTTCATAGTCTGAGAGATTTCATTGATAAAAGATGTCTCTCAAGGAACTAAGAACTCGTCGGATAATTGCACAATTATTGATGGTCGATTGTCACCTTGCATCAGTTGACCTATCATTTGGGGGTTGGGGTTAGTCATATTGAGGTTGGCAGTTAATTCGGTCTCCTAGCGTGTGGATGGTAGCTTGGGTTAAAGGTCTAGATGTGTTGGTTGCGTCGTGACTACTGTCATGCCTATCACCTGGTGACGACAAGATATCGGTTGAGGGGATCATTGCATGCCCTAAGGGTTAGATTCGAAGGAATACTTGGTCGAGATCTGGGCTACCCTTTGTGGGTGCAGTTTGCAATAGATTTTATGGGCATTGGGTTGTATCACCCTCATGCATTTGGTTGCGCACCTTAGAGGTTCTAGATGTTGGTCGTCGAGGGATTTGTGTCGGGTTGGGGATGTTTCCCCTTAGCTTGTAGGCATGGTCATGTTTGTGTTGGACGGGTAGTCGTTTCTTCTTGTTGTCTAACACATGTTTCACCCAGTGGCTCTTGTGCGAATGCATGGAGTCTTAATTGTTGTTGCATGTTCTACGGGCGTGGTGCTCGCCGTCAGTTGTGTCGCCTAGCTATAATCATCGTTGTTCTCCTATTTTTGTCCAAACAAAATTGCACTTTTTGTTTCGCTTGTAGTCGTAATGAAGGGGTCGTTATATATGGTATCAGAGTGGTTTCAACCCTACGACTGTGGAACGCCATGCTTTCCACTATAGTAAACCATTGAGTCTTAACCTACGTTATTTAAGAATTTTGCTTGCCCTTGCGATAAGCATGGTTAGATGACACTGTAGAGATTCATGGCGAGGTATCGTGGATGGAAGCGCGACGCCTCCAGAAGTTTCGTGCCCTCGGATTCTAACCCCCAAGGGGAGGAACAAGTCCTTGGGCTATACTCGCTTGTAGTAAGGGATGATGGTGGTCTGACAAGGCCCTTCCAGGTAATGTCAAAGGCCTTTATTCACCATCAGTACTGAGATGAGGCCAGGGCACCTATGCCTCTGAGGGTCCACCGCGCGCCCTAGCTAGTACCATTTTCTTCCACCAAGGACAAGAGAGAGATGAGTTCTAGCATCCACGAGTGTCAAGGACGGCAGTGTCGTCGAGGCATGGTTGTAGAGGAAGGCATGGTGCTTCACGCTTCACGTTTATGACCTCCAACATGAAGGTCCACGTGGTGGTATTTCAACTAAAGGGGAGCGCTCTTCTATGGCAGAAGATGCTCCTACCACTTTAGAACCTAACCATAGATGACATGTCATGGGAACGGTTCGAGGAAGGGTTCCAAGAGTGGTATATTTCTGAGGAATTCGTTGAGCATCAGCTCAACGAGTTTGACGCCTTGTGACAAGTCAATCACACGGTGCCCGAGTGTGAGGCCCGTTTTAGAGTGTTTATGTATTCTCTGCATCTTTTCCCAAAAACTTAAGGTCAAGGAGTTCGAGTTTGGCCTTATTGTTAGAATTTGGCTTCTACTTCAGGTACCAGTATTACTAGACTGAATAAAGTGTGTTGGATGTGTGGGGAGCCACACTACCAGCGCGACTGCCCGGTGGACAGGACTAGAGCGCCCGGATCAACTAGACCCACTATCGTGGGAGATATGGGCAAGGCCCATCGGATTCATGCAGCGGTGAATAACCTCCATGCAGAGCACCAGTCGACTGTGCACGAGATGACAGGTACCGTCGCTGACCAGACCCTTAGTATTTTGATAGATCACGGTGCTATCGAGAATTTCATTTCTGATGCAGCGCTAAAAAGGATTAAGGTAAAGGCAGTCGAGCATGATGATTTTAGCTTCATAGAGATGGCCTCAGGAACCAAACAAAAGGTTGGAGGAAAGGTTACAAGATGTATCCTTAACCTGGGAGAGTTTGTCACAAGGGCCAACCTGTACGTCATGATCTTAGGATCTTATGATGTCGTAATTGGTATGGACTGGTTGGAATCGCATGAGGTGATACTCAATTGTAAGACCAAATGAATGAGCTTGGTCGATGACGAGGGATAGAGACGTGTGATTGTAGGACAGAACCAGGGAGTTTCCCAGAGGTTCATCTCTTCCTTACAACTAAGGAAGAGCATGTGCAAGGGGTGAAATCTTTTATGTGATCCTTGCGTTAAACGAGAAGGGATTAGCGGAAGGTTTAGAACATCTTCCGGTGGTGAGAGAGTTTGTGGACGTAATTCCAGAGGAGTTACCTGGGATGCTTTCGGAGAGGGAATTGGAGTTTACTATAGACCTAAAATCGGGAACAGAACTGATAGCTAGAACGCCTTATCGGATGTCAACCCTAGAGTTACAGGAGTTGAGAATGCAACTAAAGGAGTTGTTGGACCTGGGACTGATACGTCCTAGTGTGTCACCGTGGGGTGCACTTGTTATTTTCATACAAAAGAAGGATGGGTCGTGGAGGCTCTGCATTGACTAGCGTCAATTGAACAAGGCCACGATCAGGAATCAATATCAGTTGCCAAGGATTGATGATCTGTTCGATCAAATGAAGGGTGAGATGGTGTTCTTGAAGATCGATTTGCGATTAGGGTATCGCCAGTTACGGATTAAGGAAGATGATGTCCCTAAGACTGCCTTTAAGACGAGGTTTTCACATTACGAGTTTATTGTTTTACCATACGGACTGACAAATGCCCCATGGGTAATTATGAGTTTGATGAATGGGGTGTTCTACGAGTATTTGGACAAGTTCATCCAAGTATTCATTGATGATATTTTGATTTACTCTCAGACGACGAAGGAGCATGACGAGCACTTGCACTTGGTACTACAGTGTCTGGGAGAGCACAAATTATATGGGAAGTTATCCAAATGCTCATTTTATCAATCGAAGATCCACTACTTAGGGCACGTCATCTCCAGTGAAGGTATCATTATGGATCCAGCAAAGGTCGAGGCTATCATGGAATGGCCTACATCGGGAATGTCCCGGAAGTGCGTAGCTTCATGGGTTTAGCAGGATACTATCGACGGTTCATCAAGGGGTTTTCGAAGATAGCAAATCTGATCACAGACTTGGAGAAGAAAAATAAGAAGTTTGTTTGGACCGAGAAATGCGCCAAAGCATTTCAGAGGCTCAAGGAGTTGCTGACAACAACACCAATACTAAAGGTCCCTGACATGGATGCGGACTTCTTGGTATGCACTCACGCATCCAAGGAAGGCTTAGGCAGAGTCTTGATGCAAGATGGACGAGTGATCGCTTACATTTCGAGGAAACTGAGAAGGCATGAGGAGAACTACACGACGCACGATTTGGAGTTGTTAGCCATCATATGCCTTGAAGGTTTGGAGACACTACCTTGTTGGACGAAAATTTGAACTAAATACTGACCATTGTGGACTACCGCACATCTTTACACAAAGCAACCTGAACGCGTGAAAACAGAGTTGGTCGGAATTTCTTAGCAAGTGCAACTTCGAGATTACTTACATAAAAGTAACAATGAACCGAGTGGCGGATGCATGGAATTGGAGACCGCGCATCTTTTCAGTGTTTCCTCTTCAAACGAATCTACATGAAAGGATTATAACTTTACAGTGTGATGATGACTGGTACAAAGAGGTTGAGGGTTTTATCGAACAAAACACAATGATGGTACCATGATTTGAAGGATTTTCATTTGATAGCGATGGTTTATTGAGGTTTAAAAATCGGGTTTACGTACCATCGAACGATGAGTTGAGGAGCTTGATCCTGAGAAAGACTCATAGAGTAGTTTACATGGCTTACCCGGGATTCACGAAGATGAGGGCATACCTTAAACCCTTATTCTTCTGGAAGGGAGCAAAGGCAGATATAGTCAACTATGTGGCCAGATGTCTAGAATGTCAGCAGGTGAAGGTTGAACATAGACACCCAGTAGGATTACTTCATCCACACACTATTCTGGAATCGAAATGGAAGGTTATTTCGATGGATTTTATTGATGGATTTCCATTGATGGCAAGGAGACATGACTCGATTTTCGTAGTAGTAGTCACTCTGACGAAAAATGCTCACTTTATTCCTGTGCGTATGATGTATAAGGCACCTGACATGGCTAGAGTTTTCATCAGTGAGATTGTAAGGCTTCATGGCGTGCCTAAGAGGATTATATCCGATCGAGGATCGGTGTTTACTGGACGATTTCGGACGAGTTTCCAAGAGGCCTTGGGAACCCAACTTAACTTTAGTACTGCATATCACCCGGAGACTGACAGGCAGACTGAACGAACGAACCAGACCTTGGAGGACATGTTGCACCTGTACGTGATGGACCAACAGAAGCGTTGGGAGGAATTCTTACCACTGGTAGAATTCACTTATAACAATAGTTACCAAAGCGCCATTAAGATGCAACCTTTCGATATTCTTTATGGGTGACCATGTCAGGTGCCTTTGATTTGGGATCGGCTTGAAAATAGGGTCCAGGTGGGACCAGAAGTGATCCAAGAATTGGAAGATTAAATGAAAACTTTAAGACAAAGGATCAAGGAAGCGCAGGATCATCAGAAGAGTTACAATGATGCACGTAGTGTCGACCGTAATTACGTTGTGGCGATCAAGTATTTTTGCGGATGAAACCGCAAAAGAGTTCGACCAAGTTTGGAAAAAGGGGGCTAAACTATCTCCTACGATATTGTGGAAGGAGAGACCCGTGGCCTGATGACTAGCCTTGCCAGATTCTTGAGGTGTATGCACGATGTCTTTCACGTCTCTATTTTAGACTTTATGATTAGTGATCCTACACATGTTATGAATTGAGCACCTTACGGATGTCGGATGAGGGTGCACTCACGGCTAAGCCGATCCACATCTGGGATCATCACATTCAACATCTATGGTGTCGAACAGTAGATCAGGTGAAGGTCCAGTGGGACAACTATAGTCCGCACTTGGCGACCTCGGAGGACGCATTTGGTATGCACCAACAGTTTCCATTTTTGTTTGATAGATAGACTTATGATACTGTGGTACACATTATTCAGCTCTTATACTATGAAACTTCAAGATGAAGTTTAGACCAAGAGAGGGTGTATGTAACATCTCGCTCTTTCACACTGGGCAAACTTATTCTTTGAGGACACTTTCTCGCAAGTGATCCGGATTATTATGCTATTAAAAATTTTGATTTTCAATATGAGGCGTTATGGGTTGATGACATGGTTTAACTGCATTGACATAAACAAGTGCTATTGACTCGGTTTTACTAAGTGTGCAGGATTTTGGACCTCGAGGATGCAGAGGCATCGATGGAACCCCTTGGACTCTGGATCGATTCGGGGAGTGTACCATTGGGGTTTGATTGTTTTGTTATGATATTAGTGC
Organism: Picea engelmannii; assembly: GCA_009831015.1. Taxonomy (NCBI): domain Eukaryota; kingdom Viridiplantae; phylum Streptophyta; class Pinopsida; order Pinales; family Pinaceae; genus Picea; species Picea engelmannii. The sequence goes on along the minus strand of ML802653.1, from coordinate 203,761 downwards.
ATCTGATTAGATGATATGATATGTATATATTATGACATGATTTGTTGATGATGCAGGCTGACGATAGCTTGCCAACTAGACTCACATGTGGAGTAAAGGGGTCATGCACAACTACCAGAGATGTTGAGGGAGAGGTGTGGACAACAGCCCTGCCACAGCCTACTAGCACTCTCGTCGTGGATCGAACTATAGGTTAACGTTTACCTAGTTCGAGAGTACCCACGATGTCGTGAGGGCAGACTGCAACAGTCACTCATGATGATTCTAAGGGGCGCGCAATAAGGCGAGGGCCTTATTCCTTAGAGGCCCTTAGTCTCCCACAAGTTCACCTGGCAGAGTATTGACTCTAGGGGTTATTGATGTCTACCAAGTCAGTCAAGAGGCGAGTGGCACCCTTGGAGCACCTAGTGCGTCCTGAAGGGCACTTTGTGTAGTTATTATAAATGAATGAACCTAGACGGCCTTAGGATGAACAATGTGATAAGAATTGTTTAAAAAAAAAAAAAAAAACATTTTCCCTAATAAAATGTCACCCATCACGAAAATTAAGGTCTAGGTCTACATCATGCTAATGGTAAAATTTTATCCTTTTTATAAAAAAAAATGTTGGAATAAAATTTAAAAGGGAATTAATTGTTTTATTATTTTTGATAATTTAAAATATATTAATTAAATGAGAAAAGGGAAAAATGGTTAATTTCCACACTTGCCTTTTGAGTTATAATTAAAAAGGGGAAAGAGGGAAATTCTAAAATATTAGGAAACTAGGAAAAGAGGTAAAACTGAAAAGGGAAAAAGGGAACATAAGGGAAAAAGCAGAAAGTCAAACTTAGTAAAGTATCTACCATTTAAGATCTTTCTAATTTAAACTAACTAGCAATTTAATATTGGGGAATGTCATTAAAACCTGTAAGAGAATTTGGGGACACCTAGGAGTGATTCTAGGAGTAACTCTAGGTGGGTGAAGGAAATAAAGATAATTAATTAATTAAAGAAATTAATTTATGGAGGAATGAAGGGGATGGGTGACACTTGTATGGGGAGGAATTTTTAGGAATTAAATTTTAAAAACTTAATTAAACGAGATTGTAGGAAAGTAAACCACAAAACTCTATATAATGAAGGGAGGAGATGGAGGTTGGATCTCTTCTATTTGCGTAACGTTACGCTACAGAAATATCTACTTGACTGAATTAATTTATGAGAGTTGGGATACCCATCTCGGTGAGGAGTGGTAGCTCGGCCTTGCGAGACGAGCTGGGAGCTAGTTGAAATCTCTGGTTAGTGAGTGTGTGGCCCCTTTGTGGCTCCGGGGGGCTAAGGGGGAAGAAGAGTACCCCTAGCATTGGTTGGGAGGTACTAGTGAAGTCTCGTCGGTTTGGCACGCGGGAGTTGAAGGGAGCACGTGGGATGTCCACTCCGAACAGGAAATGGTATGCTTTCTTCGTTTTGTATGGTAATTTGTTTTAGAACTTATGCTTGAATCTGCATTTTTACTTGGGTAAGTGAACTGATTGTCTAGATGGTTTTCTGAAATTTCCTTAGCATAGCTTGATGATAGATTGACTCTCATGGCTTCATTTCCCCGCACGTCTTGACCACCTTGTTGTGTTGATTTTGACCTTCGTAGTTGTTTAGCCTTCGTCCCTAGCTCACCAGTCCTCGCCTGAGCAGTCGGCCAAGAGCCTGATCTATGGTCGTCGCCTTAGCGTTAAAAGACCTATGGATCTCAATGCCCTGCTTTTTTGAGCGAGGATGATGAGCGAAGGATGCACTTGTCAGCCATCTACCTCTGATGTTTGTCCTTGTCTGAAGGTTCGCCTCGCGTCCTAAAGCGTTTGCTCAACCCAACAAATTTGATTGTTGGCAAAGTTGTTCTTTAAACTCGGCATGTTTATATCTCGTCGTTATCTCATTTTTACCCCATTTTTATATCTTGATGGATCAATTTTACCCTGCGTTTCGTTCTTGGATAAATTGTAACTCTGTGATTGTAATCTGCGAGATTGAAACCTTGTAACTGTGTGACACCATACCACTACGAATTGTCACCATGATTTTGTTGTGACACCTTTGCCTCTATGATCGTAACCATGTCTTGTTGTGACACCTTTACCTTCTGCATTTTTTACACCTGGCCAACGATTTTTTATTGCATCTTAACCTGTTTTGGGGCGGATTTTGGGTTTGCGACTCCATCCACCTAGTCAGGGATTTCCATTGCACTTAAAACTGTTTATGAAGGTGAATTTGGTCCTGCGGTTCTTTTCACCTATGACTTTTTTCCCTTCCTTAAAATCGTGACTCGTTGCTCCTGGAATTTCATGAATGCCCTGACTATTGTTTGGCTGAATCACTGGTATTTTTCCTTCCTACTTGTTGATCAAGAGACTGTACCCCTTTCCTATGGCTTGAACTTCAGAGTATTCCTGAATCGCCTCTGTTGGCGGGGAACATCAATGGATAATTTCAAAGGGGTTCATTCCAATGCAAAAGGGTAGGACGCACCTTTTTCATTCCTTATATTCTTAACTTGCAATTCACTTTTTTGTTAGCCAATTTACCTTCCAATTTTAACACAATCAACCATGAATTCCCTCTGTGATGCTTGGCTTGATGGCGAATCGTATGCTACAATTTCATTACGGTTCCTTTGACTGCAATGACGACCATGCTATTTTCTTAAACTTTAATTTTATAAGGTGCATTGGTTGAGGTAAAATTGTATTATAGAAAAAGAGGTCATGTGCACGCAGTCTTCTAGAAAAGAGAGATGCTACAGGCATCCATGATACATATATTTGCAACCAGTCATTGATTATATTAGTAGATTCGGAGTCAAATCGATTCGAAAATTCGTAGTTTTCATTTGTTGAATTCGACATTTTACTTTTAAGTTGAGTGCAGTTTCAAGTGTGGTATTTAACTACTGGACTATGATTTCCATTAATCAATTGAGCCCGTCTGGTGTTAAAACAAAGCCGATGGTCATGGATTTTACCCAGCGATTGAGGTTAAAACTAAGCGTGTGGTCAGCCTTAAAACTCAGCGAATTGACAGCTGTGCTGATAGTGTATTTAGATGTGCAATGTGAATGCACTATAGGACTGGGTATGGGCAACGTGTTTTGACCAACGGTGGTGTTCTACAGTAGAATTATTATTTATTACCATAATTTGAGTGACAACGAATTTAACCCTTAAGGGCATGAATGTCGGTGTAATTACAATGGGTCCTGATTTCATGGATTCACATTTTTGTGTAGACAACGAATTGACATAGTGCTAGAGATTGACTTAGGTTTAACAATAGGAATAACATTTGACAACGTGTGAATTGTAGGCCATCCTGCAATTCTAGCCTTTTTATATAACCTTTTATTGACGTATAGTTGTCTTATGCCCAATTATCCCCTTTTTGGACCAGCCTTTAAAGGTGTAATAGGGATGATCTTTTTCTTTCTTATCTTTCCACATCTAAAGATTTAACTATATTCTTGACCAGAATTTCTTGAAGAGATGTTGGGGATTGTGCACTTTTCGCGAGATACCGGTTTTACATTGACCTTCACTAGTTGTCCAACTATGTTCTCTTTATTAAACCCTCTCTCTCCTTGAATATATATATTTAGGGTTAAGAAAATTCCCAATTATTGCACTCACACTAGAGATTTAAAATTGACAGTCCATGTGCACGAAGTTTTTAATTATTACTCATTTATATCAGTTTCATAGTCCGGGAGATTTCATTGATAAAAGGTGTCTCTTAAGGAACTAAGAACTCATCGGATAGTTGCACAATTATTGATGGTCGATTGTCACCTTGCGTCAGTTGGCCTATCATTTGGGGGTTGGGGTTAGTCGTCTTAAGGTTGGCAGTTAATTCGGTCTCCTAGCGCGTGGATAGTAGCTTGGGTTAAAGGTCTAGATGTGTTGGTTGCGTCATGACTATTGTCATGCCTATCACCTGGCGATGAAAATATCCCGGTTGAGGGGGTCATTTCATGCCCTAAGGGTTAGAGTCGAAGGAATACTTGGCCGAGATCTGGGCTACCCTTTGTGGGCGCATTTTGTGGTAGTTTTTATTGGCATTGGGTTGTAGCACCCTCATGCATTTGGTTGCGCACCTTAGAGGTTCTAGATTTTGGTCGTTGAGGGATTTGTGTCGGGTTGGGGATGTTTCCCCTTAGATTGTAGGCGTGGTCATGTTTGTTTCGGGCGGGTAGTCATTTCTCCTTGTTGTCAAACGCATGTTTCACCCAGTGGCTCTTGTGCCAGTGCATGGAGTCTTAATTTTTGTTTCCTGTTCTACAGGCGTGGTGCTCTCCATTAGTTGTGTCGTCTAGCTGTAATCATCGTTGTTCTCCTGTTTTTGTCAAAAACAAAATTGCACTGTTTGTTTCTCTTGTAGTCGTAACGAAGGGGTTGTTACAATCTAGGGCCAAACATCGAGTACATGAAGTAAATAGTCAACACTACTTGAGATATGAAACATGCTAGGATGTCACCATATGAACAACTTATTTCTCCCGAGATACAAGTATTGAGGGCTAGAGGAAAGTTATCGTGAGCCAATGATAAGGGACTTACAATCACAAAATTCAAAGGAAGGGTCGCGTTAACTTCCAATTTTTTATCATAAAAGGTTTGGTGAAATAACCGCTGAAGGAAATAATATCGATTAAATATTAGTAAACCACTACTAAACTTGAGATTAACATATTTGGTTGTACTTCTATCCTGATACCATAAATTCATTAGCAAATTTCATAGATGAGAAAAAGATACTTTAGAGATTATTTGAAAATGCTAACTCAAAAGGTTATTGAAGTGTTATTGTACTGCCTCTGACAGTATATAGCGATCAGTTTTTTTTTACTGCTATATTAATTCGGTTTTCCTTCAAAAATTTTGTAAAGAACCTAATGTGTAAAATAAGAAACTTAAAATTTTATTTTTTAATATGTAAAAAAACTTATTTTTCTTACATTTCATTGGATGATAGCTTTATAGTATTATTGGAGACTTCACTTATTTTGAGGTTTCAAAGTACACAGGCGGTGGGGTGTTTCTTTGTTGAAACGCGGTTGTGTGGCGTTCAAAGGTGTAGGAAACAACATGTTGACTAAGGCTCCTCATACTGCCTCCGGCACAAATTCTTAGGAGGAAGTATAAGCAACCTTGTTGCCCTTGTTAAATATAACATATTATCATCTTATTAATTTGAGGTATAAAAGTGAATCGAGAGGTTAAAAGGGAAGTCTTAAGCATATTAATTGAAGGAAAGTGATATATATATATATATATATATATATATATATATATATATATATATATTCCATAGATTATATGGTTATACAAGTGAAGTAAATTTTTATAAAGGCGGTGTTGTGGTCGCAACAAACACTCTTTACTTTCGCTTTTGCAAGCAAAAGGAAGGGGGGCCCTACTAAAATTTCAACTCTAATGCTTAATCCCCTACTGCTTGAGCCTAATGTTAACTCTTTACCCTCCTTGAGAGAGTTGGGCGTTTGATATTCATTGATGATTTTCTTGATGGAGGTTTGTTAATCCTTTTGATTTTATTCTTTCAATGTCTTCATGATGCTTCTTGACTTATGATGTTTCGTTGACATTTGTATGATGAAATTGACATGTTATCTTCGGGACCTTTTGCAGATTCTAAAGTGCTTGATGATCCTATTTGGTTACAGAGTTTGATGTTCTATAGTATGACTTGATTGAGTTTGTTTTTGAGGACTTTCTAAATGGATAACTTAAATAAATGACACATATGCATTTGGTATCATCTTGCTTTCATGTTGTGCCTAATGTCTTCATCTTTATGTTCTTGTATGTTGATCATATGCTTTAGTTTCAAACTCTTGAATAGAATCACAAGATCACTAATCATTTCTATTAGTTTGAAACTCGGTACATGCAACTTTCATGACACTTATCTACAACATTTGAGATCATAAATGATTATCTTTGAACAAACCCAACAATTATTCATAAATTTGTTGAAGGAAACGAATGCAATTTTTATGATATAATGGCAAGTGTCTTCTTCCTCACATAAATGATCTCATTTTTTTGTGGGAGCAAGAGCAAGTTCGTAGAGTTAATTCCTTTACATGTCTGCGTAAGCGTTGAAATTCTTGTGGGGAATCCTTAGATCGCATTCCTCTTGTCTAGACTTCTCTTTATGTGGATCATGTATATCATTTAAATCCAATAGTCAGTTGTTAGAGTTAAACCTTGTCTTGCCCAAACCTCGATCATATTTTTTTCTATCACCATTTCATTGACGAAGTCATAAACTTGATCCTTATCAAGAACATTGATCCTTACTAGGATCTCCCTCATCTGAGGTAGACTCACATTTTATTACAATTGTCTGGAGGTTCGAAGTTCGCAATGCTATTAGATTCACCTTTCCCGTGAACTCATCGAATTTACTTTTATCAGGAATCCCCATTCGAAGTGTTGAGTGTGCATTTCCTTAAGACTAGTCCAAAGCTTGAAGGTTGAAATCCTCTTGGTCTCCCCTCATTGTGTTTGTCTCATTTGGTTAGCCAAGTGAAGTCCCTTGTGATATTATTGAGGTATGAAATTTGTTAGCATCTTCGGATTGATCTCTATCGGGTTCTTCTTTTGGTCTCCCCTCTCTTTGAAAACCCAGGTATGAGGGCCTATCGAGCTTCTCAAACGTGGAACATTTTTGTATTGTCAACCAATGCTTGCTTTCCACTTGTCATAACCAGTTTCATGCATTGTGGCCTAACATGGGAACCTATTCCCTCACCTGATTGTATTCCTTGTCCTTGCAATCTTATTAGGTCTACCCTTTGAGATTTTCAGCTTGACTAGATTGACAGGCCTCGTGTGCCTGGCTAGCGTTGAACTCCTTTTTATCATATGAGTCATTCTTTGAGACATTACTATGTTGGATTTTTACCCCTAGTCGCTTACCATTTGTTATATTTGAATTTGAGTAGTTGTGATTTCTATGTGACATACCTACTCGACTCGACACCCAATTACTTAGAATCTACCTAATATGCCATGCTTATGTTTTTGGTCTCTAGGTGTGAAACCCTGATTGGTGCGCAATCTTGACCATTGTGGAACCTTGAGTCATGTGGAACTTAGCCTCATTTTTCCAATGATTGAACAATATGAATTATAAGTAAAAGGAATAATGCAGTGCTTAGAGTCATGGTCTTGGTATTGTATATATGGTTGTACAGATTGTCGTAACCGCAAGCATTACCTGAAACAAAGAAACCAACGAATCAAAATCACATCATAACTGGGAAAACAAACAAAAGCAGTTCTTGGGACCCATTATTGTGAAATGGAGCCACACTTACCCATTGTACTAGTCTCACCATTACCACCAAAGAGCGTAGAATTAGCATTGATCCATCCGAAACCGTGCGCATCTTGGAGCAATGAAAGGAGCCCCAATGAAACAAGCCATAAAAATGACATTTCCTAGATGTACATCACATGGTCAGTACAGTCTACAGAATGATCTCACACATTAGAGCAAGGACGAGAGAGGTTTGAAATATCACTAGAGAAAACAATAGAAACTGCAACAGAGCTCAACTCTTACTGATAATGAAGAACCAGGAATGGATGTGAAAAACAAAGAAAGGGAGGTTACTTATATAGAGATGTTGTGGGCCGCAGCTAGAAGCAATACAGGGAAGAAGGAGTCGTCTTCGAGAGTTTGTGCTTCTTCGGGATTGTGTTTACTGGAGTCATTTTGGAGAATATGTGCATATTAAGTGTCGTGTTCACTCGAGTGTCCAGTGTCATATCTAATATTTATTTTGTTCATTGAGTACAGTACCAATCAAGTCATTACTGCTATCACTTACTGGATGTATAAAGGAGAAGGAATAAATGTAGACTATTGTTAATGTAATAATCAATGCCCAAATATCCCCTTCTTTACTTACTGTAATCTAATAAAATCAAAATTCATTGTTATTAATCTCACCTACAACCATATACTTTTGTTTGATCAACCATCTATCATTTCTACTTTACACCATAAATTGCATAAATTGTAGTTGGATCAACAGAAGAAAAAGTATCACTTTTGACAGTTACAATTTCACCAGAAGGCCACCTAGAATCTTAGCCTTTGATATGATTCCATTTTGGACTTGATGACAATATCAATCCAGCAAATTAAGATTGCAAATACTCATCTCTCGGTTTATAGAACCATTTTGATAACTAGACAAATATTGAGATTGTTACCTGGTTATGCTATTCTGAAATGTGGCCCTGCTATTGATTTTATGTTAGTTTAGTTTTATTGAAAATGAATTTTCAATTATATTTTTATTATTTTAAAATTGCTTTAATTATTTACTTAGTCTTGGGATAATTTTAAGGATAGAAATTTATTTTAAAATGTATAAATATAAGTTAATTTTATGAGTCTTTAATATACAAAATATAAAATATTTGGACATAGCTTTATAAAAATATTCAAATAGCTTAGAGTTATTTACTCATAATTAGATAAACAACTAACACTTTAGAAATATGTATAACTACCATTGTGCTATTATAATTTAAATTATTATATTATAAATTATTCATAATTCCATAAATATAATTAAATTATATAAATAAAAATATATTATTATAATTTAAATTATTGTATAATAAATTATTCATACTTCCATAACATAATTGTTAGAGTATATAAATTAAGATATTTATGAAAGTATTTAAGAAAGACTCCTCTTAAAAAAAAATCAATAATAAAAATATACTATAACAATCATAATTCACAAAAATGTAGATTAAATTATAAAGGCATATTATAATGAATATATTTTTTACATTTTCATTATAATTATAACAATATATTTTTTACATTTTTCATTATAATTATATAAAATTAATGAAGAATGAATATATTTTTTATATAAAATTTAAATATAATGAATATATTCTTATGTTTTATATTATAATTATATAAAAATTAAAAAATTAAAAATTATAATTTACATATAAACTAAATCAAACAAGGTTACTAGGTAGCATATACTTGTCGAATATAATAATGAAAGTTTAAGGAGATAGGGAGAGAAGGAGTAGGCATGAAATGACTAGATGGCAAAAATATTTATTACAATAACATTGGGGGAAGTGAAGGCAACAATAAGACTTCAAAGTTTTTGGCCAATAAGATATCAAATAAATAAGATTTAAAATTTAAAATTAATCATTATTTTTTAAAACTTTAGATAAAGGGGTGTATATTTTATTGTCAACCATGAACTAATAGAAAGTCAAACCTAACTCAACACTATATACCATGCATATCGGCAAGTATAATAAGATTGGTGAGTTAATTTATGTTTTTCATTATATTTATATAAAAGTAAAAATTATAATTTATATATGAACTAAATCAAAATTTGTGAGTTAGTGAGAATGATTGAAAAATATGGATTATAAGTAAAAGGAACAATGCAGTGCTTACAGCCACAGTCTTGGTATCATAGATCTGGTTGTACAAATTATCGTAACCGCAAGCATCACCAACAAATCAAAATCACATTAGAATTGGGAAATCAAACAAAAGCAGTTCTTGGGACCCATTATTGTGAAATGGAACCACACTTACCCATTGTACTAGTCTCGCCATTACCACCAGAGAACGTAGCATTAGCATTGATCCATTTGGAACCGTGCACAGCTTGGAGCATTGAAAGGAGCCCCAACAAAACAAGTAATAAAAACGTCGTTTTCTGGATGCACCTCACATGGTTAGTATAGTCTACAGAACGATATCACACATTAGAGTAGGGATGAGAGAGGTTTGAAATATCACTAGAGAAACCAATAGAAACTGCAACAGAGCTCAACTCTTACTGATAATGAAGAACTGTGAATGGATGTGAAAAACAGAGAAAGGGAGGTTACTTATATAGAGATGTTGTGGGCCACAACCAAAAGCAATACAGAGAAGAAGGAGTTGTCTTCGGGAGTCTGTGCTTCTTCGGGATTGTATTTACTGGAGTCATTTTGGAGAATATGTGCATATTAAGTGTTGTGTTCACTTGAGTGTCCAGTGTCATATCTAATATTTATTTTGTTCATTGAGTACAATATCAATCAAGTCATTACTACTATCACTTCTTGGACTTCTAATGGAGAAGGAATAAATGTAGGCTACTATTAATTTAATAATCAACTCCCAAATATCCCCTCATTTACTTAGTGTAATCTAATAAAATCAAAATTCATTGTTAGTAATCTCAGCTACAACCATATACTTTTGTTTGATCAACCATCTGTCATTCTACTTTACACCATAAATTGCATAAATTGTAGTTGGATCAACAGAAGAAAAAGTAGCACTTTTGAAAGTTACAGTTTCACTTTTGATTCCATTTTGTATTTGATGACAGTATCAATCTAGCAAGTTAAGACTGCAATTCCTCATCTCTCAGTTTATAGAACCATTTTGATAACTAAACAAATATTGAGATTGTTGCTTGGTTATGTTATTCTGAAATATATGGTTCTGGTATTGATTTTATGTTAGTTTAATGTTATTGAAAATAAATTTTCAATTATATTTTTATTATTGTAAAATTGCTTTAATTATTTACTTAGTTTTGAATTGAGATAATTTTAAGGATGGAAATTTATTTTAAAATGTATAAATATAAGTTAATTTTTTGAGTCTTTAATATACAAAATAGAAAATATTTGAGTATAGCTTTATAAAAATATTTAAATGGCTTAGAGTTATTTACTTATAATTAGATAAACAACTAACACTTTAGAAATATGTATAACTACCACTATGTTATTATAGTTTAAATTATTATATTATAAATTATTCATAATTCAATAAGTTTAAATTATTATATTATAAATTATTCATAATTCCATAAATATGATTAGAGTATATAAATTAACATATATTATAGTTTAAATTATTATAAAAAAATTATGCATGCTTCGTTAGAATATATAAATTAAGATATTTATTAGTGTTAGAGTATAATTACATAAAAGTTAAAAAAAATATATATATTCTTATGTTTTTTATTATAATTATATAAAAGTAAAAAAATTAAAAATTATAATTTACATATAAACTAAATCAAATAATGGTGAGTTAGTTTATGTTTTTCATTATATTTATATAAAAGTAAAATTATAATTTATATATGAACTAAATCAAATGTTGTGAGTTAGTGAGAATGATTGAACAATATGAATTATAAGTAAAAGGAACAATGCAATGTTTAGAGCTGTAGTCTTGGTATTGTAGATTTGGTTGTACAGATTATTGTAACCGCAAGCATCACCTGAAACAAAGCAACCAACGAATCAAAATCACATCGAAACTGGGAAAACAAACAAAAGCAGTTCTTGGGACCCATTATTTTGAAATGGAGCCACACTTACCCATTGTACTGGTCTCTCCATTACCACCAGAGAGCGTAGCATTATCATTGATCCATTCGGAACCATGTGTAGCTTAGCGCATTGAAAGGAGCCCCAACGAAACAAGCAATAAAAACATTATTTCATGGATGCACATCACATGGTCAGTACATTCTACAAAACGATCTCACACATTAGAGTAGAGACAAGAGAGGTTTGAAATATCACCAGAGAAAGCAATAGAAACTGCAATAGAGCTCAACTCTTACTGATAATAAAGAACCAGGAATGGATGTGAAAAACAAAGAAATGGAGGTTACTTGTATAGAGATGTTGTGGGCCGCATCCAAAATAAATACATGGAAGAAGGAGTCGTCTTCGGGATGTAAGTTTTAAACCTGTGAAGCAAAGCAATGCATATAGATTCTTAAGAAAAACATAATTTAATCAATGGCTCATACACACAGTACACAGAGATTTATATCGGAAACCCTCAACTGGGGAAAACCTCTCTTATATTCATTATCTCGAATTTCACCATTCACCATACAATATATACAATGTTTTTAGGTATTTCGTATATACCAAAACCCTAATCCCTTAATCCAAGATTAATTTAGAAAACTGTTAAAAATAGCAAAAACCGCCAAAAAAAAAAAATTGGGGCGCTGCCCCGAACTCTGCGCATAACCAGGGGGGCATACCTGGCCCCCTTGGGACCCCTCTAGGAAGCGCCTGACGCACATGATGCTAAGGTCACTACTAGAGGGATCGTCAGACACAGTTGCCAAATCTAACGCGCCCACACACACATGCAAATAAATATAACACATACTCAACATAGGAGTCTGTGCTTCTTCAAATGGCTCAGAGTTATTTACTCATAATTAGATAAACAACTAACACTTTAAAAATATGTATAACTACCACTATATTATTATAGTTTAAATTATTATATTATAAATTATTCATAATTCCATAAATATGGTTAGAGTATATAAATTAAAATATATTATTATAGTTTAAATTATTATATAATAAATTATTCATACTTCTATAATTATTGTTAGAGTATATAAATTAAGATATTTATTAAGGTTAGAGTATAATTATATAAAAGTTAAAAATAATGAATATATTCTTATGTTTTTTATTATAATTATATAAAAGTAAAAAAAAATTAAAAAATTATAATTTATATATGAACTAAATCAAATTTTGTGAGTTAGTGAGAATGATTGAACAATATGAATTATAAGTAAAAGAACAATGCAGAGTGCTTAGAGTCGTCGTCTTGGTACCATAGATTGTACAGATTGTTGTAACCGTAAGCATCACCTGAAACAAAGAAACCAACAAATCAAAACCACAATGAATAGAAAAACAAATAAAAACAGTTATTGGGACCCATTATTGTGAAATGGAGCCACACTTACCCATTGCACTGGTCTCACCATTACCACCAAAGAACGTAGCATTAGCATTCATCCATCGCTTGGAGCATTGAAAGGAGCCCCAAAGAAAGCAATAAAAACTACAACAGAGCTCAATTCTTACCGATAATGAAGAACCATGAATGGATGTGAAAAACAAAGAAAGATAGGTTACTTATATAGAGATGTTGTGGGCCGCAACCAGAGTTTTTAGGAATCTGCGCTTCTTCAAATAACTTAGAGTTATTTACTCATAATTAGATAAACAACCAACACTTTAAAAATATGTATAACTACCATTATGTTTTTTTTTGTTTGTTAATTTGTGCGGACCCTGTTGGGTACGCGATTAACCTGTGGCTTGAGAAACCGCGACTCAGGGGCATCTAAGCCGTCAAAATCACCCGGGGATCGCACCCGGCCTGAGCCACACCAACCCTTAACATGGTTGGATTTTTGTCCCCGCAGGTTTCGAACCGGTGACTTTAACATCACGGAGTGGCTTAACAACACACTCCATCACTGACTGTCCTACACCTCGGGGACTATAACTACCATTATGTTATTATAGTTTAAATTATTATATTATAAATTATTCATAATTCCTTAAATATGATTAGAGTATATAAATTAAAATATATTATTATAGTTTAAATTATTATAGTTTAAATTATTCATACTTTTGAAAAATGCACATGGTTTTGAATACCTATGATTTTAATTTTTCATGGTTTTTCCAAAACTTACTTTTGGTATTTATTTTACATGAAAAAATCAATTTTAATTTTTAAAAATCATTTTAAATGTGTAAAATTAGTTTTACATAGGTAAAATTATTTTTACCTGTGGAAACTTCAATACATGATATTTTATATATTTAACTTTAATAAATCATTTTACATGAGTAAAATTAGATTTACTTGAGTAAAATTAGTTTTACTTGTGAAAACTTTTCTTTTACACTCCATTTTTTCTTAATCCCAAATTTGTAACTTTTCTTTTACAGTGTGCATTTTTCTTAATCCCAAATTTGTATTTATACCACTGTTTTCTTAATCCCAAATCTGTAACTTTTCTTTTACAGTGTGCATTTTTCTTAATGATATATATTTTAGTTTATTATTTTATTTTGTAAACTTTAATACATGATATTTTATATATTTAATTTTAATAAATCATTTTACATGATTAAAATTAGATTTACATGAGTAAAATTAGTTTTACTTGTGAAAACTTTTCTTTTACACTGTGCATTTTTTCTTAATGCCAAATTTATAACTTTTCTTTTACAGTGTGCATTTTTCTTAATCCCGAATTTGTATTTATACCACTGTTTTCTTAATCCCAAATCTGTAACTTTTCTTTTACAATGTGCATTTTTCTTAATGATATATATTTTAGTTTATTATTTTATTTTGTAAACTTCAATACATGATATTTTATATATTTAACTTTAATAAATCATTTTACATGATTAAAATTAGATTTACATGAGTAAAATTAGTTCTACTTGTGAAAACTTTTCTTTTACACTGTGCATTTTTTCTTAATCCCAAATTTGTAACTTTTCTTTTACAGTGTGCATTTTTCTTAATACCAAATTTGTATTTATACCATTCTTAATCCCAAATCCGTAACTTTTCTTTTACAGTTTTTTCTTAATGATATATATTTTAGTTTATTATTTTATTTTGATTTTGGGACAACATGATTTTCGAGATATTTACAATTTTCTTAATCCAAAATCTGTAACTTTTCTTTTACAGTTTTTTCTTAATGATATATATTTTAGTTTATTATTTTATTTTGATTTTGAGAAAACATGATTTTCGAGATATTTACAATTTGCTTACATTTCAAGTTTCTTTTACAGTGTGCATTTTTCTTAATGATATATATTTTAGTTTATTATTTTATTTTGTAAACTTCAATACATGATATTTTATATATTTAACTTTAATAAATCATTTTACATGACTAAAATTAGATTTACATGACTAAAATTAGTTCTATTTGTGAAAACTTGAGATATTTACAATTTTCTTAATCCCAAATCTGTAACTTTTCTTTTACAGTTTTTTCTTAATGATATATATTTTAGTTTATTATTTTATTTTGATTTTGGGACAATTACATGACTAAAATTAGATTTACATGAGTAAAATTAGTTCTATTTGTGAAAACTTGAGATATTTACAATTTTCTTAATCCCAAATCTGTAACTTTTCTTTTACAGTTTTTTCTTAATGATATATATTTTAGTTTATTATTTTATTTTGATTTTGGGACAACATGATTTTCGAGATATTTACAATTTGCTTACATTTCAAGTTTCTTAATGATATATATTTTAGTTTATTATTTTATTTTGTAATGATATTTTATATATTTAACTTTAATAAATCATTTTACATGATTAAAATTAGATTTACATGAGTAAAATTAGTTACTTGTTTACGTGTACATATTTGACTATTTTAATATATTTTGGGATAAGACTTTAAATTTAATTTTTCTTTAAACTATTTCTTTTTCATATTAGGTCTTATGCCGGGGATAAGAAAATATAAACCATTCATACTTGAATTACCTAATGCATGTGGTATAATGTTTTAAGGTTGAAGATCGAAGGTTTAGATTCCCCATGGACATATCAAGGGTTGTTGAGTATTGAATGTAAACGATCATATTTGGAGCTACAAGAGTCGGAATTAAGCTCAAGATGCCTCGTTGGAAAGGTATCGAGCACGAGAACGCATTGGAAGAGGATTTCCATCCAAACCAGTGATGGAAATTCCCCAAAAATGCAAAGAATAGAAGTTCACGAATTTAATGGGAAACAAACTTTGCAATGTTCAGACAGACATATCTTGAGCACTCGAAGACAAAATCAGTCCCAAGATAGCTTGTCAGAAAGATAGAAAAGAGAAGAACAAGATGGTATAGCTAGTATTAGAAAATTCACGATGAAAATTCCTAAAAAATGCAGAGAACAGAAGAGGCCCAAATTTAATTAAAAAATGGGTTGTGAAATGTTCAAGCGGTCATATCTTGAGCTACATGAGTAGAAATCAGACTTGCAAGGCAACATTAGAAAGATGAAGCAAAGAAAAAAAAAATGGAATGATCTTATTCACCATATTGACACTAGAAACACCTAGAATAACTCGAAGAATGGAAGAGGATACCAACCAGCAAAGTTAATGATATTTTTAAGAAATACCACTCATGAACAACATATAAAATGAGAATAACTACTCCAGAGTCTCTTCAACTTCTGTTTATAACGCTCACATATTCATTTACAAAAAATGTAAAAGAAAATCGAAGTGCATAGTGACAAAACAATGGAAACAAAATGAAAAGTCATAAGAAATGATGAGTCTCTCTTATCTTATAAAAGAGAACCCATTGAATGTAATAAGGGGACCTTTACCCGTTGTATAGACTTGTAATACTATTATTTAGGGATATATGAAGAGCAAAAGGTGTTTCAAGATCATGGTTGTTTTCAAATGTGCGTGGGATTACTCTACATATGTGTTTGCCATTTAAGTTTTTTGTATACTCGTCATATGGATTATTTATATGCTTAGTGTTTGGAATGATTATGCTTCTATGATTTCTAATGAATACAATTATGAAGTTATAAATCTGGTCTGCAACTTCTAATGAATACAATTATGAAGTTATAAATCTGGTCTGCAACTATTTGAGATCAGTGTTGTAATTTCATAGTTTTAACACATTGTCGATGGACATGAACTATTTATGTTATTAATGATGTTATTTCAAACTATGTTCATTTAATTAGTCGTTCTCCTACATGATAGGTTAAAAGTAGTTATATTAGATTAGTTTGATTTTGTTTTAGATTAGATTTAGAATTAATTAGAGTTTTTTAGGGGATAATTCATTGTCTTTCCCATTTTTCTTCTTTTAATTCTTAGTGGCAACCAGGCCCACATACTGGTTGGAAAAGCTATCCCAAATGAGATCAGGTATGATTGGGACATGTGATCAAGTGTTCTCCCTTACTTAGTTGACAAGTCATTTGGACCCGTCAACAAACGAGTTTATAGAAAAAGATAAATTTCAAGTTATAAAAGAGAACCATATTATGTATGGTACCAAAGGAAAGAATGGTTATTTAATAAAGGGTGTTTAGAAATTCATAAAGTTATTTGTAACTTATAAAAAAGAAGGTATTTTAAAAAGTGAAAAAATGAATATTAATATAAAATATATATAAATCACTAAAGTGCATTTTGATAAAAAGAATGATTTTTTTTTTTTTTTTTAAATAATTTTTTATCTTGTATTAGGATTATTAAAATTCAAAGGGAGTATTCAAGAAAAATAAATTAATACCATTGTACCTATCAAGAAAAAAAGAGGAAAAAGATAAATTTCAAGTTATAAAAGAGAACTATGGTACGAACGAAAGAAAAAATGAAATGCACAGGCAGCCAGAAAATGAAAAGCTTGGACAGTTGAGGAAATCTAAATGGTAATTTGAAAGGTTAATCATTTAAACGTGGCAATCATATAGTGCTACAGTAATTTCTTAATATGATTAGGTAAATGTTAAAAAGTCAATAGGTATATGCCTTTGGGCGTATATATATATATATATATATATATATATATATATATATATAAACTTGTTTTCTGAAATTTTATTGATCAATGTAATGTATTGAAAATGTTATTATAGACTTCACTTCGTTCAATGTTTTCAATTAATTATACATTTAATGTAATTTGACTATTCTGGCAGAAGGACAATCTTCCATACCTTAGTCTTGTACAATTGTCATCGTATCATTTTCTTCCAAATATTTAGAGAATTTGAAATTCTTACTGCGGATGATTTTGTTTTATGTGTCTGCGTCTTTTTCACGGTCTCGTCTTGCCTACGTTTAAGTCACCAGAAAGTAGCGTCTTTTTCACAGTCTCGCCTTGCCTACGTTTATGTCACCAGAAAGTAAGCTCACGCAGTGGAAAACAGGAGAGAAGTACTGTGGCCTGACTGTTGCCGTCTAATCAAAGGTACTGCAATTAAATTTTTGGTAGCCGATCGTTATTGATAGCTATGGAAGCATCACTTGGTTTGTATAAATTAAATGGATTATACGTATTTCCAGAATGATATTCTACATGGAAGTTTTAAATATATAAGTGAAATTGATAAATTAATTGGTTGTCTTTTTATTAAAAATTTAAAGAATGTGATTTCATTTATTAAGAATTTAAGGAATTTGATTTTACTTATAACATTTAGATTTTAGATTATTTATTATTATTATTATTAAAAACAAACTATGATATTTGTGTGAAAGGAATTAGAATAGGAAATGAATCTGTACATAATTTAATTTAAAATATATATATATATATAAAAGCTCTTGTCATATTTTTGGACTAACAATATGTTAATGTAATTATAAGATGTAATTATTTGAAGAAATGACTATTTTTATTCATTTATTTTGAAAAATGAACAAGAAATAAAAATTGTAATAACATATGCTATTTCACTTTTATTTATAATGATTTAAGTTATTGACTTAGTAATTGTTATTTGTATTTTTATGTAATTAATTATATATATATATAATTTTTTGGTGTGAGTTTAATTTAGAAGGATTTGTGTTCTGATTATATTATGGATATATAAATAACCAATTTCAATTTTTATTTTGTGTTTTTATAACTTGCAATGTAAATTGATAGAATTTAATTGTTATCAAAACATTTAACATCATATTATGTAATTGTAAATAAATAAAATTATTGAATCTCTTGGTGACATTATAATTTTGAGATGATAAATTGATGAGAAATGGTGAGTCTTTTATACAAGTTGTCAATTGTTAAATTTAAATTCAATTAATACTATTTGAGAATTAAAATTAAAATATTTGTGTGTGCAACTTTAAGCAAAGTGGGAAAAGATAATTGCACAACCTTGTGCAATTGACAAACCTCCTTAGACGACATTAAAAATTTACTAAGCTTTAATTCACATTGAACAATTTACCTTCTTGCATATTTTTACAAAGCTTTATCCTAAATGTTTTTAGTCTAAACACTTTACATTGCTTCCCACATATGTTAACTTTCCCATTGAACATTTCACTTGTTTGCTTCTAGCATATGCTAACCTCTTCATTGAACATTTCACTTACTTAGTAAGCTTTACTTTACATTGAATACTTTGCATTTTTGCTTGTTTTTAACAAAGTCTTATGCTAAATGTTTTTTAGTGAACAATACTAAATGTTTTTACTTGTTTTTCTTTGTTCTTTTCATTGTCCTATTGCATAAACATTAATGTTTTTCTTTGTTATTATATGTATTATTTAATTATTATCTTTTGACAAAAACTATTCATTACTTGTGCATTTAGTTATATTAAGTTTCATTGTTCAATATATACTTCCAAACTAATTCGACAGGGATGCATTGCCATGCAACCCTTGTTTAATAAAGGGTGTTTAGAAATTCATAAAGTTATTTGTAACTTATAAAAGAGAAGGTACTTTTAAAAAGTGAAAAAATGAATATTAATATAAAAAGTATATAAATGACTAAACAACAAATGTTGTTTTTTTTTTAAATGATTTTTTACCTTGTGTTTAGGATTATTAAAATTCAAAGGGAGTATTCAAGAAAAATAAATTAATATCATTATCATTGAGAACCATAAGGAAAATTAGATTAATGCCGACTTGGATCAATTATTAATTCTAGATCCAAGTATAATTCAAAAGAAAAACTCTTTTAGCAAAAAGTGATATGAAATTAAGGACTTACAAGTAACAATTGATTGTTATGTCTATGTTTGATAAAGACGTTGACATAATTCTCGGTTCAACCTAGCTAAAAACATTGAGTACTTTCATATTAAACATGAAGAACAATTTTTTACATTCTCTTATAGGAAGGAGAAGAAGATAACGTTGCAGGATGTTACAGTGAGATGATGCTCAGTGGCACCCTATTTGGAAGACATGAAGGATGTATTAGAATTGATCCTTCAATATAGCCAGAAGTCAATACAAAAGTTGTAGTATTTCCAAATAGAATTTGATGAAGTTGTTGTTGATAAAGATGTAAAGAAATTTCTCACCTAAAAGAGCATATTCAAAAACTACTTGCACAAATCAAGAATTCAAAGGATAAAACATAGTGCAATCATAATCTAGAATAGCAGAATAAAGATATTGAGAAGAAATTATGAAAAAGGGATGAAAAAAGTCCTTCCCTAAAGAATATTAATAAAAAAATACTTGAACAAATCAAAAGGTTAAAGGATGAGAAGCTAGAGAATCATAAACCTAAAAATATGTAACATCCCGCTCTAGTGCACTGAGAAAACTTATTCTTTGAGGACACTTGCTCGCAAGTGATCCAGACTATTATGATATTAAAACATTTGTCCTTGATTTTGATGCGTTATGATAGATGACATGATGTTTTACTGCATTGACAGAGACATGTGCTATTGACTCGGTTTTACTGAGTGTGCAGGGTTTTGGACCTTGAGGATGTAGAGGCATTGACGGAACCCTTGGACTCCAGATCGAGTCAGGGAGTGTGCTATTGGGGTTTGATTGTTTTACTGTGATTTTAGTACATTTGATTAGATGATATGATGTGGACATGTCTGACATGATTGTTGATGATGTAGGCTGACAATAGCTTGCCGACCAGACTCACATATGGAGTAAAGGGGCCACACACGACTACCAGAGAAGTTGAGGGAGAGGTGTGGACAACAGCCCTGCCACAGCCTAGTAGCACTCTCGTCGTGGCTCGAACTGTAGGTTAACGATTACCTAGTTCGAGAGGACCCATGATGCCGTGAGGGCAGACTGCGATAGTCGCTCACGATGATTCTAAGGGGCACACAATAAGGCGGGGGCCTTATTCCTTAGAATCCCTTAGTCTCCCACAAGTTCACCTGGCGGAGTGTTGACTCCAGGGGTTATTGATGTCTACCAATCAGTCAAGAGGCGAGTGGCATCCTTGGAGCACGTGGTGCATCCTGAAGGGCACGCCACGCAAAAGAAACAAAAAGAAGTGAGTGGCACCCTTGGAGCACGTGGTGCATCCTGAAGGGCACGTCGTGCAAAAGAAACAAAAAGAGGCAAGTGGCACCCTTGGAGCACGTAGTGCGTCTTGAAGGGCATGTCGCGTTGATGATGTTAAAGGAACGAACCTAGATGGCCCTAAGACTAATATCTCATTAAGAAATTTTAAAACAACTTCCCTAATTAAAATGTCGCCTAGTTCAGAATCTAAGTCCTAAGTCTAAAACTTTGCTAGGGGTAAAATTTTGTCTACCCATAAGAAATTACCTCTCTAAAAATAAAATAATAAAGTTTAAAATAAAAACCCTTTAAGTAATAATTTTGGTCTTCATAAATTTTTGGGGTAAAATGAAGAGAGTAAGAAATTAATTAAAAGCTGTGGATATAAAATATAAAGAAGAAATTAATTATTTTTAATTTTTTATAGTTTAAAAAGATGTTGAATTAATAATAAAAGGGAAAAAGGGGTTAAATTGCAACTGTCGTTTTTAGCTCTAATAAAAAGGGGAAAGAGGGAAAATATAAAATTTAGGAAACTAAGGAATAGAGGAACATAATAAGGGAAAGAGGGGAACTTATGGTAAAAAGCGAGGTCAACTTAGTAAAGAATCTGCAATTAAGAACCTTCTAAATTGAACTAAATTAGCAACTTCATTTTAGGGAAAGTATTTAAAACCTGTAAGGGAATCTAGGAACACCTAGGAGTAAATTTAGGAGTAACTCTAGGTGGGTGAGGGAAATAAGACAATTTAATAAATTAAAGAAAATAATTATTGGAGGATTGTGGGGAATGAATGACACTTGTACGATGGAGAATTTTTAGAAGATTTTTATTTAAAACTTAAATTAAATGAGATTAGGGAAAGATTGGAAGTTCTAAAACTCTATAAAAGAGAGGAAGGAGGAGGAAGAAAGGGGATCGGCTGTTAGCGTAACGTTACACTGCCGGAATAGTGACTTGACTGATTTACTTGTGGGAGTTGGGTTTTCCCAGCTCGGATAGGAGTGGTAGCTCAGCCTTGTGAGGCGAGTTGGGAGCTAGACGTACCATCTGGATAGTGTGTGGCCCCTTTGCAGCTTGGGGGCGTAAGGGGGAAGCAGAGTACCCCTAGCATTGGCTGGGATCTACCGGTGAGGTCTCGACGGTCAGCGAGCAGGAGCGGCACGGAGCGCACGGACGTCATTTGAAGCGGACGATCAGGCAATGGTACGCTCTTTTATTTTGGTAGAATAGAATGCATTAGGATTTATGATGTAGATCTACCTGTGTATTGGATAGGTAAACTGATTGTTTGACATACGTCCTTCAGTACGGCCTTGGCGTTTGGTTTAACTTTCTTCGTTGTTGTTTATTTTCTGTGCCTCGATGGATAGAACCCCTGTGAACCCTTCGATAAGTTATCCTTGGGCTCAGGAGTTCTCTTGTTGTTGTCAGAGTTTTATATTGGTATTCTTAGAGGTAAAGAGTGTTTAACTTCATGTACGTTGGGTTCTAGATAGATTGGCTGGTTCATCTTACTCCTGAAATTGAAATTGTGTAACTGATGGAACCATTATTTCTGCGGTGATAATTCAACATTAGTTGAAAGAAAGAAAAATTTTAAATTAATGAAAACGTTTATCAATACCGGTCTGCAATCTTTGATGGGCCTGTGATTTAATTCCTCCATGCTTTGATTGACGAGAAACAATTTTTTATTAGTGTCTGCGTTCTTTTTCCGGGCGGTGGTCTTTTTCTTTTGCCTTGAATCTTGGGAATTTTTGAGCTACAGGGGCAACACTCAGTTTTCATATGAGAATGTGTCTGCATTGATTCAACTCCCATTTACGTGGCTTCCATCGGTGGTGGTTAGCTTCTGGGGATAATAATGAAACGGACCAACTGATTCTGCATCTTAGGGGAATCCCCATAAGACTATGCCTGCAATTTTCTACTGAAAATATAGGGGATTTGTAGTGTTGAAGGGAAGGAGGCATTTGGGTTTTTATTTTTTTTATTTTACAGCTTTAATGGCGTCTTTAACACCGAGGATCCTGTTAAAGTTGTTGCAGTGCATGAATTACGACGTGAAGGTCGTTGGAGAACATCGTTCTGTGCTTCTACAAGTGATCGACATCGTTCCAGCATTGGTCGGGAGCGAGTTTTGGCCACACAAGGGGTTTTACATCAAGGTCTCCAACTCGGCTCATTCCACTTACGTTTCCCTGTCAGACGAGGATAACGATCTTATTTCGACAGACAAACTCCAGCTCGGATAGTTCTTCTATGTGGACTGGCTTGAATCGGGTTCCCTTGTGCCACGTTTGTGCTGCATTCGACCTTTTTCGGGTAGACACCCCTGTATAGGTAACCACGAGGATCTGGTGGCCAGGGCTGTGCCTTCGGTGCAGAACGGTTTTGTTATATAGTCTGTGGATTCAGACACGAATTCAAACGTGAATTCGAGCGACGCGGGTTCTAATTCGAATGCCTGTTAAAGATTGCCCTTCTAGTGACTACTATCTATTTTTATATTCTATGCTTTAATGACGTCGAATTTGCTGCCAGTCAGATGCTCGTGGAGTGAATTCTGAATGTTTCTTTTGCCTGTGCTTGTGGCCTTCCGGATAAGTGGGAAGAAAGGCAGGGGAGTCCGCAGTATCAGTCAACGGTAGTCACTAATTCCATTTTATGACCAACAATTTATATCCCTAATGAACAATGA
This sequence comes from Picea engelmannii, assembly GCA_009831015.1. Classification (NCBI taxonomy): domain Eukaryota; kingdom Viridiplantae; phylum Streptophyta; class Pinopsida; order Pinales; family Pinaceae; genus Picea; species Picea engelmannii. The sequence goes on along the minus strand of ML802653.1, from coordinate 180,083 downwards.
CCTGCTCTAGCGCACACGTCTGTGTAATACCCTTGATTGAACATTTATGTATTGATTGTAATGATTAGATGCTCGTTCAGATTGATTCTTGTTTTCTGATAAATGTCGAATAAATTAGTTGCCAAATTGTTAGCTGCCAACTGATTTCGTGATTGTCTGGCATGCACTCAGAGCCTTTTGTTTCTTTGTCGATTTTTAATTCTTACTTGGCATAGTGGTTGGGACGCAAATTTGTAGGTTATTAATAACATAAAAAGGTAATGATATTGTTCTTTTATCGTAAAGATATTGTAAGGTTATGGTAACATAAAATAAAATGAGAATGCGATGGTTATTGATAAACCTATATTGTTGTTATAATAGGTAAATGAAATGTTACTATAATGTATTGTATTCATAATGTGTAAATGTGACGTGGTGGTAAAATAAAATAAAGTGTAAATGTTATTGTTAATGATAACCTATAAGATGTAATGAGATCGATATTTATTACAAAGTTATTGTGATATAAATGTGATGCTTACCAATTGTAATGTCTTTTAAGCTGAGTATAATCTCTTGATTTCTAACCTGCCTTGTCATTTTTTTTACAATGTTGAGAACATGCATCATTCAGTTCTAATTAAAGATATTGCAAGTTTTTAATAAATGGCTAATTTATAATTGACAGACTAGATAGATTTTAATTAAGGATGACTTATATTTTTAAATAATCCCGTTGAAAATTTTAGACTTGCTTAGTAATGTCGTTTAATTGACAATTTAGATGATGCTCTGTTGTCACTGGTAAATTAGAATTGCACAATGAATGTTTTCAAGACTAATTTAGATCGTACCTTAATGATATTATGCACTTTAGACATGCGAAGTCGGGCTCGTAATGGAGGTCGGAATAGACTGTGTTAAATACCTTACATGCTATATTATTGTCATTGTCTCGTAATTTGATTAAAAATACACCCCCATGCAATACTATAACAATAGTGAGCAATTTAATGAGTTAATAATGACATGCACAATCGTAAAATGCCTTAATGTAGATAACCTTGTTGTTTGCAATCTTGATGGTCATGTTATTGTCGTTAGCTTAGAAGGCTTGGTCTGCTTGTGTCGGGCGGGGTGTAGACACCTCCATGTTCCTCATAACAGTCGCCAGCCATGAGACCTTAAATGGTTAAAATCGATGGAAACCTGGGCTTGAGCGTTGCTTATGTGTCTTGGAGGTCTTAACCATTGCAGGGTAGGACAGATGGGTAGTCAATCTTAGTATGTTGTCGGTTGGTTGTCGTTCCTTACATGCAGATATTTGATGTGCGTCTTAGGTCGACATGTTGTGTTCGCCATTGTATGCGTCTTGTTCGTCGTCGGGTGGCAACGCAAAGTCGAATGTGTTTATTATTCTGGTACACACGCGCACACACACAAAAAAAATTGCACTTGTTATAAGAGGTTGTCCTCATAACGAGGAGGTTCGTTACAAAATAAATTTGACAAGTCAGAAAATAATGAAGAACTTTTATGCCTAAGGAACCATAGTCAAATTTTGCTCACACAAATAAAAAAGTTGAAAGATGAAAAGAAAACACAACCAAAGTTAAGCCAACATGTCAACAAAAAACCTCTAGTTGATAAAGAAACAAGTATTGAACCCATTGAAATAAATAAGACATTAGATGTTGAAATATGAACGATGGAAATTCCAAGTGTACTTGCTGATAAAAATTTAGTGATCAACAAAGTGACTTAGGTATATGAAGAAGACATAATACCAAAGTTAATCAAGAAAACACTACAAGTATGAAACATAAAGATTAGGTTACAAAGACACCTTATTGACATCATAATCAGAAAAGTCAATACTTTAACCAATTAATGTATCAACATTGTTTGGAACAAAGACCATATTCAAACTATATTGTAAAGAATATTAATTCCATTGCAATTCATTCTCGAAGTAGAAGTCATCTTGGGAATCAAAATAGAATAGGTCATTTTCAAGATACGATGGTGAATAATGAATTACTTATCATGGTTATGCTAAGTATAACATGAATGGATTAAGAAGCGATGTTCAAGAGGATACATTATGGTTTATCTTTCTTAGAATAAAAATGTTGAGTTTTTAACTTGACATTATCTATTGCAAATGCTTTTATTATATGGAAGTCATAAGGATATTAGTGGTTTTTTTTACAAATGGAAATGATACACAAATCGTTGAACTCTTATTGCTTATACTTTGTATTATTGCCATGATTACCATGAGTGTGGAGTTGAGTTTTTGGTTGATAACCTTGAGTAATTTTGAATATGAGTTGAATGAGATTTATTGTAAATGAATTAGTATTTGTATAATATGTTTGGGTGAATTCTTTTGAATATTAAAAAAATATATGATAATTCCCTTAAGCATGAGTTTTATGTTAAGTATGAGTTTTATGTTTTTGGTAGCTATGGCGTTACAAAGTCATTGGTATTGACAATTTTTTTGTCAAACAAAACTTAATGCTTTTTCAATATACTGAGCAACAATAATGCATAGAGCGATGTTTTTATAAATAGTTAACTTTGGTTTTGTTACACAAAAACAACATTTCATGATATCAAGTTTGCTAAGTTTTGGGTTTTTTTGGTTACCTATAAGTCCTTAGTGTTGAAATTGAATTCTAATACCACTTTGTAACATATTTATTAGAGAAATTTTAAGGTCTAAAATTGGTCTCCAAAGGAAAATAATAAAATAAGAGCTATGGATTTTCAAAGAGAAAAAAGAAAACTACTTTTTTTAATCATGTTTTATACTTATGTCCGTACAGGTTTACTCAAATTTCAAGTGTAGGTACTTGTTGGATGTGGAATTTAATTCCACATCCAACAAGTACCTACACTTGAATTTGAGTAAACCTATAAGGAGATAAGTAAACAACATGATTAAACAAAGTAGTTTTTTATCTTTCCCTCTAAAACTATTAACCCTTATGATTGGCATCATCATCTTGAATACTATTGGTTCTTCTAAAGTTGATGTTGACAACATATTTATTTATTTATTTTTGTTTTGAGACCAATTTTTGACCTCTAAATTTCTCTAATGCATATCATACTTATGAAAATTATGGTAGAGTTCGAGCTACAAATTTGAAATAAGATTTTATAATGTCACTTCCTAGTTAGTTGTCTACAAAGTCTATCCCTATATCCATGAAAAGGATAGATAACAAATAATATGAAAATATTATAGGAGAGTGTACTTTCCTACTTGTTCCATTTAAGACTTGATGCAAATGATAATTTAGACAAAGAAAACATGCTGGGATATCATCATCTTATACTTCAAAATTCTCCTCATTTATAGTTGCGGAGAAACAAATTCATTTGTGATAGAAATAATCATTAGGGATAATAGTGACCTATTACTTATAATCAATTGAGACACAATATGTTGGCATTCTAAGAAATTGTTTGCAATGCATTCATCTAAAACCAAAGTATGGACTATAACTATATTTGGGGTTTCCAATAGTCTTGGTTAGAGTTTATACAACATTATATGCAACATTGATTTACATTTACTCTAAAAATAATCTTTACTATCAACCAATACATAGTTCCAACAATCCATAAACAAATTTATGAAATACCATTTATACATGATGATAAAGAAGACAAAGGCACTTATCTATAGAAAGAGTAGTGCATGTGGAAGATGATTGTATAGGACCTATTCACCACCCAACCATAGGTATTTGTTGAAGATACCACCCCCAAGCTAGGCTATGAAACAACAAGGGTGAATATTTATACCAAATATCCACCTTAGCCTAAACCCATTGTAGTGCCATGGAGCTTCACTGCAACTATACATCCACTATCAATCATCCAATATTTGCACCAACACACAATTTTCCACTTACCCACCTTCCTCTTAGCCTCTCTCAATATCAGTGTTGGTAATTACTTTTTATTCTATAGCTCTTTTCATTTTCCTAATAGACCACACATGAAGGTTATAAGACACAATTCAAGGGTTGAAAAGGATATCAAATAATGGCGTGATTCCTCATAATTATAATAGCCAAGAAAAAAACCATCATCAATTTAGGTGAGTTGGGCTCTATCACACTTCAACATGGATAGATTATAGCTTACTTATGGCAACTTAGCACTCTATGCCAATCAAACAAGATAACATGAGGTATATGGGCATAAATTATTTAAGGATAGAAGGGGAAAATATACCTATAGCATAAGGGAAGCATAACCATGACTGAGGATCCTAGACACTAAAATGAGGGAATGTCTTTTCCTTTTATAAGGAAAGAGGGTAAGGATGGAGAACTATTCAAGTTGGGAAAACTCCAAGAGATAAAGGAATCATATCTCAATAGTAAAATATGCATCACTCACACTTAAAAATAAATAGAGGAATATTTGGAGTGTTCTATTAAATTTAATTAAAATATGCCATGGATTTTTTTTTGTCACGTATTCCCCTTAAGATAAACGGAGTCCAATCTTGGAAGTGATCCACTACTTCAACAATCATGGGAAGACAAGTTATGATAGTTTTTTCACATATTCCAACTTGAAAACAAATGGAGGAATATTACAAGTGATCCAATCATTCAATAATCTAGAGAAAAAGTCATAGATTCCTTTGACATGATTTTATGTCTCATTTTTCCATCCCTAATATTCTCTTATTACTAGTTCATAGCTCTCTTGTCCTCCCATTAGTCTTTACCATGTGCACATTTTATTGTATTATATACATTTTTTCTAATTTTTTAATATAATAATTTGACATGTTGTTTTAACATGTTAAACTAGAAAAATAACTTAAAAACTTGCCACTAAGTTTAAGATTCATTATTCTTTAGTTGTGCCTTGGCCTTTAGCTCCACAATAGAAATTTCTACAATAAATTTAAATATTGGTTTATTAAAATTTAATCCACATGAATTAAAACACTAGAAAAATAAATAACAACAACATTATTAATTTTACATGATCAATTAAAGGGTCAAAATCAGGTATTACACAAGAATATTCAAAATTGTCTTCCTTGAAAATTACCTCACATATATGCATAATCCCATGTTTAGAAGGAATCCAATGTCTATATCCCTTCACTCCATATATATGCCTAGAAAGGTACACTTAACATGGGTGTATGACTAACATTTATTTTTGGATCCTGTTTCTTTTTGTTCTCCTTTGGAAGGTGGGTGTATGACTAACATCCAAACAACTCTAAGTATCAAACATATGTCTTGCTCCCACTCCACCGCGTCTTGCAGAATTGTGTCCCCTTAGATAGAAGATGAAGATATATTTAGTGCATATATGGTTGTTTTAATTAACTTGTACCCAAACCCCTTGTTGATATTTGTATCAACCACCATGCTATGTGCTCTCTCTAAGAGGTTTTGGTTCAACCTTTTAGTAGTGCCATTTTTTTGAGCTATGTATGAGATAGTGTTTTCCCTTGCAATTTCATGCATTTGGTAACACTGGTCAATTTTTTTGGAACAACATTCACCCCTATTATCATTTCTTAGAGCCTTAACCTTCTTTTCTATATTTCTTTCAATGAGGACCATAAACTTCTTGATACTCTCTAATACATCACTAGACTTACTCTTGACATATATCAGGGATTCATTTGAGTGATTATCTATAAAAGTAACAAACATTCACCACCTCTCAAGGATGCCACCTCTAATGGACAACATATATTAGAATGAATCAAATCGAGAATCCCTTTTGTCCCATATTCACTTAAGACAAATTTTAATCTCTTATTCTTTCTAAGGACATAATTCTTAGAAAATTACAAGGATTCATTCCTAACTTTATAAAAGAGTCTAATGATCTCCTTATTTCTCAAAGTTTGCAACCCATTCTCATGAATATCCCGAACCAACAATGCCAAACATAAGACTTGGTGATCTTGAAGTTTCTCTCGTGGAATCTGTGATGGTTACCTCCATAGAAACAACATTGTCACTCCCACTCAGGAAGGTAGTGACATCTATCTTATTAGTAGTGTATCAATCCATGTTCATGTTGCCAAGGCCAAGGCACCATGCACCAATTTACACAATCTTTTCATAAATATTACACTAGCCCCGACATCAATTGTTTGACCAACAAAGATGAGATTCCTCTTGAGACTTGGAACATGACTCACCTTAGGGAGAATCCTTGTTCTTCCATCCCTAAACTTGACCATCATTGAATAAATACCTACAACATCATAGATGGAATTATCATCAAAAAAACAATTTTCCATGGTCTCTTTCCTCAGTCCACAAATCATTCTCTATCGAAAGAGGCACCCACTTCCACAAACCATTTTTCTTCCTTAATAACAACATAATGACATGAAGAAGTCAAGTAAATACTTGCAATTGCTTCCTCACCTTTTGGGATCATGACAATAGACCCTTTTGTTCCTCTTTAGTGTGCCACCTTTGTTGGCACTTCCAACAAATGATATCATTCTGCCTTCCTCTACTGGGAAACCTTCCTTTGAGTTGGATCTACCACTCCAACTTGATCTCTCATATTTTTTTCCCTCAGAATGACCTATTGAGAACAAGATTTAAACACCATGGGTAAATTCAACATCCCTTCTCCTTGTCTTATCCTTAAGAAGTTGGACCATTGAGTTGATTGTCTTTCATGATCTCACTTTTAACTATTATGAGATTCTCCCATGAATTTGAGAGACTATTGAATAGGATCATGCATCTCTCATCCTCACTCACTTTGCTTCCAATGGATTCAAGTTGGTTTACAAGTGACTTGAAGTTATTAACTTGTTCTTGCATCTTAATAATCCCCTTCATATTGAGATTGTAATGTTTTGTTCTTGAAAATATCTTATTAAACCTAAATTTTACCACGTATAGAGACTACAACTTGTCCCACAAGGATTTTATTGAATTTGCATCCTAAACTTCATGGGATTTGAATTAGGAAGATGGAATTTTATAGCAACCTTATACCTCTTGTCCATTTTAGTCCAATCCTTTTGAGAGATATTTTGTGGCTTACTATCAAAGGCAGTAACAAAAATGTCTATCTCCTTAAGAACTATCTCCATCTTGATCTTCCATGGGTTAAACATCCCATATTGTGAACTTATCAATTTCATTTACTGAACTTGTATATGGCATATCCTCTACTGAAAAAAATAATTGTCCTTAATTACACTTCTCAACCACGGATCTTCCCAACACCAAGTTTCATGACCTAAAATGCTTCCAAAATAGATATCAACCAAGGTTTCCTTTTGAAACCCTAGTCTAACCACTTATATTCAATTGATATATGTGCAACTTCTCAACACCTCCCCTCAAGCCACACATGAGCATGAGCATATGTAGCTACAAACCTAGACTTGATACCAATTGTTAACTTTGAAAGATAAAACATAAGATATTATAATAGCAAGAGAAAATATTCTTGCAATAAAATAGAAGTAATTAAGTTGATATTATATAACATAAAAGACGAGATAAAGAAAGCATTCACCAAATGGAAGCTTAGTATTTTTATAGGTTATATAGATGATTACAATACACTTTATATTGCACAACACATCAATAATAAATGTATTACATGTCAATACAATGCTTCTCTAAGCTCTCAAATTTCCACTGAATCATATCTCTCACTTCTCACACACACACATAGTGCAACCTTACAATGAGATATACACACATAGAGTTCTCAATGAAAATGTTAAGGACTACATCTTTTTTACTATGACGGTGATGAGAATTGGTGTGTACTTGTTAATGTAAGTTGCATATTTTTTAGTAGATGGTGATGGGAATGGGTTTGTAGACATTTGTCCAAAAAAATGAAAACATTAAGGACTAAATATTTTTTAGTAGGATGGCGATAAGAATGGGTGTGTACTTGTTAATATAAATTACATATTTTGAGTAGATGGTGATGGGAATGGGTGTGTAGACACTTGTCAAGAAAAATGAAAATGTTAAGGACTACATCTTTTTTAGTAGGATGGTGATGATAAGGCCAAGGCACCATGCACCAATTTACACAATCTTTTCATAAATATTACACCATCCCCGACATCAATTGTTTGACCAACAAAGATGAGATTCCTCCTGA
>ML802653.1:145458-156487 GCA_009831015.1 Picea engelmannii | reverse complement strand
ATGTTGTTATTAAGGAAGAAAAATGGTTTGTGGAAGTGGGTGCCTCTTTTGATAGAGAATGATTTGTGGTCTGAGGAAAGAGACCATGGAAAAGTGTTTTTTTATGATAATTCCAGTTATGATGTTGTAGGTATTGATTCAATGATGGTCAATCTTAGGGATGGAAGAAAAAGTATTCTCCCTAAGGTGAGTCATGTTCCAAGTCTCATGAGGAATCTCATCTTTGTTGGTCAAACAATTGATGTCAGGGATGGTGTAATATTTATGAAAAGATTGTGTAAATTGGTGCATGGTGCCTTGGCCTTATCATCACGATCCTACTAAAAAAGATGTAGTCCTTAACATTTTAATTTTTCTTGACAAGTGTCTACACACTCATTCCCATCAGCATCTACTCAAAATATTTAATTTACATTAACAAGTACACACCCATTCTTATCGCCATCCTACTAAAAAAGATGTAGTCCTTAATGTTTTCATTTTTTTGGACAAATGTCTACACACCCATTCCCATCACCATCTACTAAAAAATATGCAACTTATATTAACAAGTACACACCAATTCTCATCATCATCATAGTAAAAAAGATGTAGTCCTTAACATTTTCATTGAGAACTCTATGTGTGTATATCTCATTGTAAGGTTGCACTATGTGTGTGTGTGAGAAGCGAGAGATATGATTGAGTGGAAATTTGAGAACTTAGAGAAGCATTGTATTGACATGTAATACATTTATTATCGATGTGTTGTGCAATTTAAAGTTTATTGTGATCATCTATATAACCTATAAAAATACTAAGCTTCCATTTGGTGAATGCTTTCTTTATCTCATCTTTTATGTTATCTAATATCAACTTAATTACTACTATTTTATTGCAAGAATATTTTCTCTTGCTATTATAATATCTTAAATGTTTTATCTTTCAAAGTTAACAATTGGTATTAAGTCTAGGTTTGTAGCTACATGTGCTCATGCTCATGCGTGGCTTGAGGGGAGGTGTTGAGAAGTTGCACATATATCAATTGAATATAAATGGTTAGACTAGGGTTTCAAAAAGAAACCTTGGTTGATATCTATTTTGGAAGAATTTTAGGTGGTGTTGGGAAGATTCGTGGTTGAGAAGTGTAATTAATGACAATTTTTTTTTCCAGTAGAGTATATGCCATATACAAGTTCAGTAAATGAAATTGATAAGTTCACAATATGGGATGTTTAACCCATGGAAGATCAAGATGGAGCTAGTTCTTAAGGAGATAGACATTTTTTTTACTGCCTTTGATAGTAAGCCACAAAATATCTCTCAAAAGGATTGGAGTAAAATGGACAAGAGGTATAAGGTTGCTATAAAATTCCATCTTCCTAATTCAAATCCCATGAAGTTTAGGATGCAAATTCAATAAAATCCTTGTGGGACAAGTTGTAGTCTCTATACGTGGTAAAATTTAGGGTTAATAAGATATTTTCAAGAACAAAACATTACAATCTCAATATGAAGGGGATTATTAAGATGAAAGAACAACTTAATAACTTCAAGTCACTTGTAAACCAAATTGAATCCATTGGAAGCAAAGTGAGTAAGGAGGAGAGATGCATGATCCTATTCAATAGTCTCTCAAATTCATGGGATAATCTCATAATAGTTAAAAGTGAGATCATGAAAGACAATCAACTCAATGGTCCGACTTCTTAAGGATAAGACAAGGAGAAGGGATGTTGAATTTACCCATGGTGTTTAAATCTTGTTATCAATTGAAGATAAGTGGTTAGACTAGGGTTTCAAAAGGAAACCTTGGTTGATCTCTATTTTGGAAGCATTTTTGGTCATGAAACTTGGTGGTGGGCAGATTCGTGGTTGAGAAGTGTAATTGAGGACAATTTAGTGTATTAAAAGCATTTGTCTTAATCCCACCTTTGGATTTTAGCATATTCAAAGTCTTGATACCCACTTGTTTTCCTTAGTTTCAAGGCTTACGTTAAGCCAAATCTAAGATCTCTCCTAAAAGTTGGGGAGGTCATGGGTTTTACTCTCTTCATTTTTGTGGGTTAGACTTTGTAATTAGAGTAAATTGATTACCCCATTCAACCGGGTACATGTTCTTTTCACAAGTGTCTACACATCCATTCATGTCACCATCTACTAAAAACAATGTAACTTACATTGACAAGTACATACCCATTCTCATCACCATCCCACTAAAAAAGATGTAGTGTTAACAAATACACACCCATTATCATCATCGTCCTACTAAAAAAGATGTAGTCCTTAACATTTTCATTTTTCTTGACAAGTGTCTACACACCCATTCCCATCACCATCTACTCAAAAGATGTAATTTAAATTAACAAGTACACACCCATTCTTATCGTCATCCTACTAAAAAATATGTAGTCCTTAACGTTTTCATTTTTCTGGACAAATGTCTACACACCCATTCCCATCACCATCTACTAAAAAATATGCAACTTACATTAACAAGTACACACCAATTCTCATCATCGTCGTAGTATAAAAGATGTAGTCCTTAACATTTTCATTGAGAACTCTATGTGTGTATATCTCATTGTAAGGTTGCACTATATGTGTGAGAGAGAAGTGAGAGATATGATTGAGTGGACATTTGAGAGCTTAGAGAAGCATTGTATTGGCATGTAATACATTTATTAACGATGTGTTGTGCAATACAAAGTTTATTGTGATCATCTATATAACCTATAAAAATATTAAGCATCCATTTGGTGAATGTTTTCTTTATTCGTCTTTTATGTTATCTAATATCAACTTAATTAATATTATTTTATTGCAAGAATATTTTCTCTTGCTATTATAATATCTTATGTTTTATCTTTCAAAGTTAACAATTGGTATTAAGTCTAGGTTGGTAGCTACATGTGCTCATGCGTGGCTTGAGGGGAGGTGTTGAGAAATTGCACATAGATCAATTGAAGATAAGTGGTTAGACTAGGGTTTCAAAAGGAAACCTTGGTTGGTATCTATTTTCGAAGCATTTTAAGTAATGAAACTTGGTGTTGGGAAGATACATGGTTGAGAAGTGTAATTAAGGACAATTATTTTTTCAGTAGAGGATATGCCATATACAAGTTCAAGAAATGAAATTGATAAGTTCACAATATATGATGTTTAACCCATGGAAGATCAAGATGGAGTTAGTTCTTAAGGAGATAGATATTTTTGTTACTGCCTTTGATAGTAAGCCACAAAATATCTCTCAACAGGATTGAAGTAAAATGGACAAGAGGTCTAAGGTTGATATAAAATTCCATCTTCCTAATTCAAATCCCATGAAGTTTAGGATGCAAATTCCATAAAATCCTTGTGGGACAAGTTACAGTCTCTATACGCGGTAAAATTCAGGGTTAATAAGATATTTTCAAGAACAAAACATTACAATCTCAAGATGAAAGGGATTATTAATATGAAAGAACAACTTAATACCTTCAATTCACTTGTAAACCAACTTGAATCCATTGGAAGCAAGGCGAGTGAGGAGGAGAGATGCATGATCCTATTCAATAGTCTCTCAAATTCATGGGAGAATCTCATAATAGTTAAAAGTGGGGTCATGAAAGACAATCAACTCAATGGTCCAACTTCTTAAGGATGAGAGAAGGAGAAGGGATGTTGAATTTACCCATGGTGTTTAAATCTTGTTCTCAATAGGTCATTATGAGGAAAAACAAGATGAGAGATCAAGTTGGAGTGKTAGRTCCAACTCAAAGGAAGGTTTCCCAATAGAGGAAGGCATAATGATATCATTTGTTGGAAGTGCCAAYAAAGGGGGCACATTAAAGAGGAACAAAAGGGTCTATTGTCATGATCCCAAAAGGTGAGGAAGYAGTTGCAAGTATTTACTTGACTTCTTCATGTCATTATGTTGTTATTAAGGAAGAWAAATGGTTTGTGGAAGTGGGTGCCTCTTTYGATAGAGAATGATTTGTGGTCTRAGGAAAGAGACCATGGAAAAGTGTTTTTTTATGATAATTCCAGYTATGATGTTGTAGGTATTGATTCAATGATGGTCAATCTTAGRGATGGAAGAAAAAGKATTCTCMCTAAGGTGAGTCATGTTCCAAGTCTCAGGAGGAATCTCATCTTTGTTGGTCAAACAATTGATGTCGGGGATGGTGTAATATTTATGAAAAGATTGTGTAAATTGGTGCATGGTGCCTTGGCCTTATCATCACCATCCTACTAAAAAAGATGTAGTCCTTAACATTTTAATTTTTCTTGACAAGTGTCTACACACCCATTCCCATCACCATCTACTCAAAATATGTAATTTACATTAACAAGTACACACCCATTCTTATCGCCATCCTACTAAAAAAGATGTAGTCCTTGATGTTTTCATTTTTTTGGACAAATGTCTACACACCCATTCCCATCACCATCTACTAAAAAATATGCAACTTACATTAACAAGTACACACCAATTCTCATCACCGTCATAGTAAAAAAGATGTAGTCCTTAACATTTTCATTGAGAACTCTATGTGTGTATATCTCATTGTAAGGTTGCACTGTGTGTGTGAGAGAAGCGAGAGATATGATTGAGTGGAAATTTGAGAACTTAGAGAAGCATTGTATTGACATGTAATACATTTATTATCGATGTGTTGTGCAATTTAAAGTTTATTGTGATCATCTATATAACCTATAAAAATACTAAGCTTCCATTTGGTGAATGCTTTCTTTATCTCATCTTTTATGTTATCTAATATCAACTTAATTACTACTATTTTATTGCAAGAATATTTTCTCTTGCTATTATAATATCTTAAATGTTTTATCTTTCAAAGTTAACAATTGGTATTAAGTCTAGGTTTGTAGCTACATGTGCTCATGCTCATGTGTGGCTTGAGGGGAGGTGTTGAGAAGTTGCACATATATCAGTTGAATATAAATGGTTAGACTAGGGTTTCAAAAGGAAACCTTGGTTGATATCTATTTTGGAAGCATTTTAGGTCATGAAACTTGGTGTTGGGAAGATCTGTGGTTGAGAAGTGTAATTAAGGACAATTATTTTTTTTAGTAGAGGATATGCCATATACAAGTTCAGTAATTGAAATTGATAAGTTCACAATATGGGATGTTTAACCCATGGAAGATCAAGATGGAGCTAGTTCTTAAGGAGATAGACATTTTTGTTACTGCCTTTGATAGTAAGCCACAAAATATCTCTCAAAAGGATTGGAGTAAAATGAACAAGAGGTATAAGGTTGCTATAAAATTATGTCTTCCTAATTCAAATCCCATGAAGTTTAGGATGCAAATTCAATAAAATTCTTGTGGGACAAGTTGTAGTCTCTATACGCGGTAAAATTTAGGGTTAATAAGATATTTTCAAGAACAAAACATTACAATCTCAATATGAAGGGGATTATTAAGATGAAAGAACAACTTAATAACTTCAAGTCACTTGTAAACCAAATTGAATCCATTGGAAGCAAAGTGAGTGAGGAGGAGAGATGCATGATCTTATTCAATAGTCTCTCAAATTCATGGGAGAATCTCATAATAGTTAAAAGTGAGATCATGAAAGATAATCAACTCAATGGTTCGACTTCTTAAGGATAAGACAAGGAGAAGGGATGTTGAATTTACCCATGGTGTTTAAATCTTGTTCTCAATAGGTCATTCCGAGGGAAAAAATATGAGAGATCAAGTCAGAGTGGTAGATCCAACTCAAAGGAAGGTTTCCCAGTAGAGGAAGGAAAAATTATATCATTTGTTGGAAGTGCCAACAAAGGGGTCACACTAAAGAGGAACAAAAGGGTCTATTGTCATGATCCCAAAAGGTGAGGAAGCAGTTGCAAGTATTTACTTGACTTCTTCATGTCATTATGTTGTTACTAAGGAAGAAAAATGGTTTGTGGAAGTGGATGCCTCTTTCGATAGAGAATGATTTGTGGACTGAGGAAAGAGACCATGGAAAATTGTTTTTTTGATGATAATTCCAGCTATGATGTTGTAGGTATTTATTCAATGATGGTCAAGTTTAGGGATGGAAGAACAAGGATTCTCCCTAAGTTGAGTCATGTTCCAAGTCGCAAGAGGAATCTCATCTTTGTTGGTCAAACAATTGATGTCGAGGCTAGTGTAATATTTATGAAAAGATTGTGTAAATTGGTGCATGGTGCCTTGGCCTTGGCAACATGAACATGGATTGATACACTACTAATAAGAGAGATGTCACTACCTTCCTAAGTGGGAGTGACAATGTTGTTTCTATGGAGGTAACCATCACAGATTCCACGAGAGAAACTTCAAGATCACCAAGTCTTATGTTTGGCATTGTTGGTTCGGGATATTCATGAGAATGGGTTGCAAACTTTGAGAAATAAGGAGATCATTAGACTCTTTTATAAAGTTAGGAATGAATCCTTGTAATTTTCTAATAATTATTGTAACACCCTGTTTCCCCCAAATTTGTAATTAATCCTAATATAGGAATTACCATGCTAAAGCATGATGAAAATGTGAATGTATGATGTGAATGGACCTTATGAAGAAGGTCGATGAATGTAATAACATTATGAATTTATATTGCAGGACTGTTGAGAGGGGATGTGCAGAAAAAGAGACCACGATGGTGGTGGAAGGCACCTGGAAAGGTGGCGTTAACTTCCACCGAGAAATAATACCGTATTTGGACTCCACTCGCCCGGAGAACCAAAAGCGGCTCGCTGGCCCCGAATTAAATGTCTCGCAGGCTGGTAGGTAGATGGATTAATGAGGGATGGGAAGGTGAACCGCCTATCCGTAGAGCCATCATGACTGACCAACGCAAGGAAAATCGCGCCACACGCAACCTCACAAGAGGATAAGGCATGGGGTAGAAGCGATTGGGGGAGGGACGCGAGGGGAGAACTCTGGCAATACGCAGAGTGAGTGATAGCAGAGAGGAAGGATTGCAACCTTTGCTCCTGGTCACTGGAGAATAGAGACGCAGTCTCACAGCATCGTGGTCTCAGCTCGGGGGTGGCTAGTGGTAAATCCACTTGGAGTCGCTAAGCCTACGGTTGGGTGGAAACGAGCACCTCTCTCAGCAGTTGCATAACCCCTGGTGTTACTTTATGATAAGTGCTTTGCCTTTGGCATATTGAAATATATGTATTCTGACATTTATGGTCATAAGCTGTGAAACTGTGAATGATTTCATTTTAAGGATGTCTGTATGGTATCCTGATCAGTACTGATAGTTGTATGTTTAGATGGAAAGACTACGTATGGCTTATGTTCTCTTAAATTGTTGTTTATATGCATACTGATCTAATTCAGACTTCATGTCTGGTCCTCGGGAGAAAGATACCCTTATCTTCCTCAGATAGTGCCCTAGGTGAACCTCCCCATAGAGATACCCTTCTTGGAAAAGTCATCAAGAACCTGGAAGGAGGACGTGAAGGCGCAAGGCCTTAAGAAATCCCTGATAATTATCAAATCGACGGACGAGATTCCATCGGGAGATATGTTGTCGCTCACGACTGTCAGATCAGAAGGAGAAGATGGAGTGTTGAGTACCTTAACCTTGACAGGTATTGATCGATGGAAGAGATTCCATCGGGAAGTCGGTGGTCACTCATGACCGTTAGATTTGGTAGGAGAAAGTAGGGTGTTAAATGCCTTACCACTTGGTTTCTCTGTGTCTTCGTGGGTAGCGAAGAAATCAGGATCGTAGATCCCCAAGGTCCATGAGGACATTTGGACCGTTGATTTTCCACGTCCATGAAATCGTGGAAGGGCCCACAAGTAGGGAATCTGTCCGAGCCGTCAGATCTCGGCGGAAAAACCCAACAACCGTTGGATCTGTCAGGAGTTACCCGAGGGTTAAGACCCCAGTGTATAGGGGAGAAAAACCCCGGAATAAATCTAAGCCGTCCGATTGATGGAGGCCACGTGTCGTAAGATCTCCCATTTTGGGAAATCGGGAATCGCGAAATCGGGATTCCTGTTGACAAGAGCTCGGGATTTTCCATGGTGAAAACCCTGGAATAAATCTAAGCCGTCCGATTGACGGGGGGCACGTGTCGTAAGATCTCCCATTTCAGGAAATCAGGAATCACGGAATCGGGATTCCTGTTGACAAGAGCTCGGGATTTTCCATGGTGAAAACCCCGAGATAGATCTGAGTTGTCCGATTGACAGAGGTCATGCATCGTGAGATCTCCCATTTCGAGAAATCGAGAATCGCGAGATCAGGAGTCCTGGCGACAAGGGATCAGGACTTTCCTGGGTGAAAGCCCCGGAGCAATTGTGGACCGTCTAATTTAAGGAGGTGACGTGTTGAGAGATTACCCGTTTCGGGAAATCGGGGATCGGGGATTCGGAGTTCCGTTGACAAAAACTCAGGCTCTTGCCTTGAAAAATCCCGACCCATAATGACGAGACGATAGCATGTGGCTAAGTCCCGATGAATGGACGAGATTCCTTCGAGGAATTCAGGGTCTATAACGACTGTCCGATGTGAGGAAGAGATGTCGGCTTTAATCTGGGACATGAATGCGCAATTAGATAAGTGACGATCAGATCTGGATGGCTAGAGTCCACCCGCCTAGATCTACGGCTGAGGATGCATTCCAGAGCCCCCTTGCTATTCTGCCTTTAATGGGGGGGGGTCCGGAATTGGATGCGCAACTCTCGAACGGTCGAGATTAATTCATCATGATCAACGGTGCTCAGGTGGATTCCGGACCCCCCTTGACATTCTGCCTTTAATGGGGGGGGCAGGGTCCAGAATAGTGTGGCGTGTGAAATGGGGCCCCCTCCTGTCATGACGACTACCGTGTAGCGTTTCCCTCTCTACCACCTGTATTCCACTCGACCGCGCAATTGGGTCGTTTCTCATTGGTTTTTCTCTAGCCCTGTTGAGATTTGTTCCTATTGGCCATTTGTTAACCCTGTAGGGATTCGTCCCCATTGGTCGATCGCTAGCCCTATCAGGGTTTGGCGGTTGCCAAGTCAAAAGACTCGACATCACTGTAGCACCGAGGCGCGAAGTATGAAAGAGGTACTGCGTTTATTTGAACTGTGATCGTGACCCGCGATCACATGGGAATGGAGAGAGACAGAAAGAGCCAGCTTACGCTGGGCATCCATGGATATTTACGGGTTCTGATTCGGCAGAAGACCAGAAAAATCTGATTTAGGTAGTGGGTATGTGACAAAGTGGTATCAGAGCATGGTTACAACACTTGGCCTGCTTGGGCTCAGGTACGAGCTGCGTTAGAAGATATTGTTAGCTGTGTTTTCTCTTTTAGGAGAAGGATTGCAAAATTAGACTGCAATCTGGAAATTTCTATAACCCTCTGTTAAGAAGGTAACTACTCTCATAGGAGTAGGGATGCACTGATCATTATTACTGATAATATCTAAGTGCCAATAACAGAGGTGGAATAAATTGTGCTATAAAGCTGCATGAGCCAGACAAGGGACATGAATTGAGTTGTTCTACTTTAATGTAACGATGGCTACCTACTAAAGCAGGTAGAGTCTCTTGCGATTAAGATGGCTGGTTAGGTAAGGATTAATACCCAAAGGAATAACCCCTTCATGATTTGGGACATTTGGTAAGGACTGGTAGGATCTTTAGAAAGCTATGACCACTGTATTATTAAGAAACTAAACCTTGAGCATATAATTCCTCAGGAATGAGAGGACTAGTGAAAGTATGTAGGGTCAGATTTACCTAACCTATAATGGTTAGAATCGACAGTGAGGATAACCTGTTTGAGGAGTCCTTTGAGACTATTGCTAATTCCCAAGAGTGACCCTTGTTGGTCGTTTCCATAAAGAGAGGGTAACACCCATATGAGTTGGGACTATGAGATTAGTCTTGTAAGTAACTTAAAAATCTCAGAAGATGTAGTAGGAGAAATCCTTCACGAAAGAATTTTGAAGATTGGATGGGATCTAGAGTCAAGATCCATTCAGAAAGAACCGAAACGTTTCAGGTTGTTCGATCTCGGGAAATAGCACACTGGTTAGCTGCGAGGAGATACCGAAATTTCGCAAGACCAAAAGGATTGGGAGAATCAATGAAAAATTCGCGAAAAGATCATAGTCGTTGATCAAGGAGCGATTTGGACCATTGATCGTCCAGAGAAAAATTTTCAATTCTGGAGATCGAAGGATTCGAGGTTCTCCATAATAGAAGTCCCGAAGTCGTGAAATGTGAAATCGCGACATAATCACAACCGTCGGTTGGAGAGCCATTGGTGACCGTTAGACCTAATTAATCAATGGGGAAGAAAAGGCTGATAACCTCTCATCACTCATAAGCTCAGGAGGAATAATATCCGTTAGATCGGAATCAACGAGAGCCGTTGATCTAGAGATTCGAGGTTTCGTCTATGGGGAAAATGGAAGCGTAGAATTCCCAAAGTCGCGCCAGGTAAATCACCGAGTTAATCAGGACCGATGATTGTTGGAGAGATCTGGACCGTGGGATCCATACTTGTCGGCCCGCATAGAATAGAAGTTTGGGAAGCAGTGGAGTGTTGTCCACGGATTCGTCGAAATACGGGATCCTGATGCGTGTCTGAGAATCGACCTCAGATTCCAACCGAAGGGTCATGTAGATGAAAGAGCTAAGAAAACCTTAGCCTTGGTCTTTTGGGTTTTCGGATTTCGGGAGTCCGGGAAAACAAAATTCCTTGCAACGGGAATTCCGAAATTGCGAAATGTGAAGCGCCCTTTAAATTTGGTTCATGGTCACCGCCGGTGGTTGCGTGAGGAGAGGGTGTAAGCCAGTATGATGAATAGTGCATGAGTTTAATGCACCGAGGAGCTTCCTATTAAGAAGCCTGATACTCATACCAGTGAGGTACGAATGATATATAGAGCGTGCAAGTAATGCACATGTATGATGTAAGAGTATAAATATATTAAAGGCCCAACATGATGGCCCTGATGAGTGAAACACGAGGCAAGACTTACACTTGCCAAAATTAAATGAATACCATGGATGCATGGTTAACTCCGTTCTAAAGAGTCGTGAAGGATCTGTCTT
>ML802653.1:38093-116885 GCA_009831015.1 Picea engelmannii | reverse complement strand
CTAATTTTAACCATGTAAAATGATTTATTAAAGTTAAATAAATAAAATATCATGTATTGAAGTTTCCACAAGTAATAATTTTACTAATATGGTAACCTTGAAATGTAAGCAAATTTACAAATTTGGGGATTAAGAAAACAAAACAGTGTAAAAGAAAAGTTTTCACAAGTAAAATTAATTTTACTAATGTAAAACTAATTTTAAGCATGTAAAATGATTTATTAAAGTTAAATAAATAAAATATCATGTATTGAAGTTTCCACAAGTAATATATGGGGGAGTATTAATAGAGAAAATATATAATATATATTTTCTTGTGACGAACATAACCATATTGTCACAATGTAATGAACATAACTATGCTTGATCTTGATTGACAATGAACATATGGCATTTATGTTAATCACATAGCTACGTTGTTGCAATATCCCCATCATCATCAATATGTGAAAAAAAAAAGTTAGAAATTTGGGATTAAGAATAAATGCACAGTGTAAAAGAAAAGTTTTCACAAGTAAAACTATTTTTACTCATGTAAAACTAATTTTAACCATGTAAAATGATTTATTAAAGTTAAATACATAAAATATCATGTATTGAAGTTTCCACAAGTAAAAATAATTTTACCTATATAAAACTAATTTTACACATTTAAAATGATTTTTTTAAGTTAAAATTGTTTTTTCCATGTAAAATAAATACTAAAGGTAGGTTTTTCATGTAAAAAAAAGTTACAAATTTGAGATTAAGAAAAAATGTACAGTGTAAAAGAAAAGTTTTCACAAGTAAAACTAATTTTACTCATGTAAAACTAATTTTAACCATGTAAAATGATTTATTAAAGTTAAATACATAAAATATCATGTATTGAAGTTTCCACAAGTAAAAATAATTTTACCTATGTAAAACTAATTTTACACATTTAAAATGATTTTTTTAAGTTAAAATTGATTTTTCCATGTAAAATAAATACCAAAGGTAAGTTTTGAAAAAACCATGAGAAATTAAAATTATAGGTATTCAAAACCATGTGCATTTTTAAAATTAAAATTATAGGTATTCAAAACCATGTGCATTTTTCAAAATATAAGAAAATTAAAAATGAAAATAAAAATAAATAAAAATAAAACGGCTAGACCAGTATAATGGGTAAATGTGGCTCCATTTCACAAGTGTGGATCCCCATAACTGCGTTTGTTTATTTTCCAAGTTTCCATGTGATTTTGATTCGTTGGTTGCTTTGATGTGATTTTGATTTGTTAATTGCTTTGTTAAGACAATCTATACAGCCGCCAGATCTATGGTACAAAGACCGTAGCTCATACAATCATTCTCACTAACTCACAAAATTTGATTTAGTTTATATAATGAAAAACGTAAACCGACTCATCAATCTTTTTTGATTTAGTTTATATGTAAATTATAATTTTTAACTTTTTATTTTTATATAATTATAATTATAATAAAAAACATAAAAATATATTCATTATTTTAAACTTTTATATAATTATACTTTAATACTAATAAATATCTTAATTTATGTACTCTAACAATAGTTACGAAAGTATGAATAATTTATTATATAATAATTTAAACTATAATAATATATTTTAATTTATATACTCTAATTATATTTATGAAATTATGAATAATTTATAATATAATAACTTAAACTATAATAACATAATGGTAGTTATACATATTTTAAAGTGTTAGTTGTTTATCTAATTATGAGTAAATAACTCTAAGCTATTTGAAGAAGCACATATTTTTAAAAACGACTCTTTCTTCTCTGTAGTGCTTTTGGTTGCGGCTCACAACATCTCTATATAAGTAACCTCTCTTTCTCTGTTTTTCACATCCATTCATGGTTCTTCATTATCGGTAAGAATTGAGCTCTGTTGCAGTTTCTATTGCTTTTTCTGAGGCTCCTTTCAATGCTCCAAGCCGCGCACGATTTTGGATGGATGAATGCTAATGCTACGTTCTCTGGTAGTAATGGCGAGACCAATACAATGGGTAAGTGTGGCTCCATTTCACAATAATGGGTCCTAAGAACTGTTTTTGTTTGTTTTCCTAGTTTTAATGTGGTTTTGATTTGTTGGTTGCTTTGTTTCAGGTGATGCTTGCGGTTACGACAATCTGTACAATCTATGATACCAAGACGAAGTTTCTAAGCACTCTGCATTGTTCCTTTTACTTATAATTCATATTGTTCAATCATTCTCACTAACTCACAAAATTTGATTTAGTTCATATATAAATTATATATATATTATAATTTTTTAATTTTTTTTACTTTTATATAATTATAATAAAAAACATAAGAAAATATTCATTATTTTTAACTTTTATATAATTATACTTTAACCTTAATAAATATCTTAATTTATATACTCTAGTTATGGAAGTATGAATAATTTATTATATAATAATTTAAACTATAATAATATATTTTAATTTATATACTCTAACAATATTTAGGGAATTATGAATAATTTATAATATAATAATTTAAACTATAATAACATAGTGGTAGTTATACATATTTCTAAAGTGTTAGTTGTTTATCTAATTATGAGTAAATAACTCTAAGCTATTTGAAGAAGCACAGACTCTCGTGTTGGGTATGTGTTATATTCTTCGTATGTGTGTGTGGGCGCGCTAGATTTGACAACTGTGTCTGACGATCCCTCTAGTAGTGACCTTAGCGTTGTGTGCATCAGGCGCTTCCTAGAGGGGTCCCAGGGGGGCTAGGTATGCCCCCTGGTTACGCACAGAGTTCGGGGCAGTGCCCCAATTTTTTTTTTTTTGGGCGGTTTTTGCTATTTTTAACGGTTTTCTAAATTAATCCCGGATTAAGGGATTAGGGTTTTGGTATCTACGGAATACCTAAAAACATTGTATATATTGTATGGTGAATGGTGAAATTCGAGATAATGAATATAAGAGAGGTTTTCCCTAGTTGAGGGTTTTCGGTATAAATCTCTGTGTACTATGTGTATAAGCCATTGATTAAATTATGTTTTGCTTAAGAATCTATATGCATTGTTTTACTTCACAGGTTTAAAATTTACATCCCGAAGATGACTCCTTCTTCCATGTATTTCTTCTGGATGCGGCCCACAACATCTCTATACAAGTAACCTCCATTTCTTTGTTTTTCACATCCATTCTTGGTTCTTCATTATCAGTAAGAGTTGAGCTCTATTGCAGTTTCTATTGCTTTCTCTGGTGAAATTTCAAACCTCTCTTGTCTCTTCTCTAATGCGTGAGATCATTATGTAGAATGTACTGACCATGTGATGTGCATCCAGGAAATAATGTTTTTATTGCTTGTTTCGTTGGAGCTCCTTTCAATGCTCCAAGCTACGCATGGTTCCGGATGGATCAATGATAATGCTACGTTCTCTGGTGGTAATGGAGAGACCAGTACAATGGGTAAGTGTGGCTCCATTTCACAAGAATGGGTCCCAAGAACTGCTTTTGTTTGTTTTCCCAGTTTCGATGTGATTTTGATTCGTTGGTTGCTTTGTTTCATGTGATGCTTGCGGTTACGACAATCTGTACAACCAGATCTACGGTACCAAGACCGCGACTCTAAACATTGCATTGTTCCTTTTACTTATAATTCATATTTTTCAATCATTCTAACTAACTCACAACATTTGATTTAATTCATATATAAATTATAATTTTACTTTTATATAAATATAATGAAAAATATAAACTAACTCACCAATCTTATTTGATCAATCTTATTTGATTTAGTTTATATGTAAATTATAATTTTTAATTTTTTTACTTTTATATAATTATAATAAAAAACATAAGAATATATTCATTATTTTCAACTTTTATGTAATTATACTCACTAATAAATATCTTAATTTATATATTCTAACGGAAGTATGCATAAATTTTTGTATAATAATTTAAACTAAAATAATATATGTTAATTTATATACTCTAATCATATTTATGAAATTATGAATAATTTATAATATAATAATTTAAACTATAATAACATAGTGGTAGTTATACATATTTCTAAAGTGTTAGTTGTTTATCTAATTATGAGTAAATAACTCTAAGCTATTTGAATATTTTTATAAAGTTATGCCCAAATATTTTCTATTTTGTATATTAAAAACTCAAAAAATAAACTTATATTTATACATTTAAAAATAAATTTTCATCCTTAAAATTATCTCAATCCAAGACTAAGTAAATAATTAAAGCAATTTTACAATAATAAAAATATAATTGAAAATTTATTTTCAATAACATTATAACATAAAATCAATACCAGGACCATATATTTAGAATAACATAACCGAGCAACAATCTCAATATTTGTTTAGTTATCAAAATGGTTCTATAAACTGAGAGATGAGGAATTGTAGTCTTAACTTGCTAGATTGATACTGTCATCAAATACAAAATGGAATCATATCAGAGACTAAGATTCTAGGTGGCCTTCTGATGAAACTGTAACTTTCAAAAGTGTTACTTTTTCTTCTGTTGATCCAACTACAATTTATGCAATTTATGGTGTAAAGTAGAATGACAGATGGCTGATCAAACAAAAGTATATGGTTGTAGCTGAGATTACTAACAATGAATTTTGATTTTATTAGATTACAATAAGTAAAGGAGGGGATATTTGGGAGTTGATTATTAAATTAATAGTAGCCTACATTTATTCCTTCTCCATTAGAAGTCCAGGAAGTGATAGTAGTAATGACTTGATTGGTATTGTACTCAATAAACAAAATAAATATTAGATATGACACTGGACACTCAAGTGAACACGACACTTAATATGCACATATTCTCCAAAATGACTCCAGTAAACACAATCTCGAAGAAGCACAGACTCCCGAAGACGACTCCTTCTTCCCTGTATTGCTTTTGGTTGCGACCCACAACATCTCTATATAAGTAACCTCCCTTTCTCTGTTTTTCACATCCATTCCTGGTTCTTCATTATCAGTAAGAGTTGAGCTCTGTTGCAGTTTCTATTGCTTTCTCTGGTGAGATTTCAAACCTCTCTCGTCCCTGCTCTAATGTGTGATATCGTTTTGTAGACTATATTGACCACGTGATGTGCATCCATAAAATGATGTTTTTATTGCTTGTTTTGTTGGGGTTCCTTTCAATGCTCCAAGCTATGCACGGTTCCAAATGGATCAATGCTAATGCTACGTTCTCTGGTGGTAATGGAGAGACCAGTACAATGGGTAAGTGTGGCTCCATTTCACAATAATGGGTCCCAAGAACTGCTTTTGTTTGATTTCCCAATTCCGATGTGATTTTGATTTGTTGGTGATGCTTGCGGTTACAACAATTTGTACAACCAGATCTATGATACCAAGACCGTGGTTGTAAGCACTGCATTGTTCCTTTTACTTATAATCCATATTTTTCAATCATCCTCACTAACTCACAAAATTTGATTTAGTTCATATATAAATTATAATTTTTACTTTTATATAAATATAATGAAAAACATAAACTAACTCACCAATCTTATTATACCTGCCGAGAGACATGGTATATAGTGTTGAGTTATGTTTGACTTTCTATTAGTTCATGGTTGACTATAAAATATACACCCATTTATCTAAAGTTTTAAAAAATAATGATTAATTTTAAATTTTAAATCTCATTTATTTGATATCTTATTGGCCAAAAACTTTGAAGTCTTATTGTTGCCTTCACTTCCCTCAATGTTATTGTAATAAATATTTTTACCATCTAGTCATTTCATGCCTACTCCTTCTCTCCCTATCTCCTTAAACTTTCATTATTATATTCGACAAGTATATGCTACCTAGTAGCCTTGTTTGATTTAGTTTATATGTAAATTATAATTTATAATTTTTTAATTTTTATATAATTATAATATAAAACATAAGAATACATTCATTATATTTAAATTTTATATAAAATATATATTCATTCTTCATTAATTTTATATAATTATAATGAAAAATGTAAAAAATATATTATTATAATTATAATGAAAAATTAAAAAATATATTCATTATAATATGCCTTTATAATTTAATCTACATTTTTGTGAATTATGATTGTTATAGTATATTTTTATTATTGTTTTTTTAAGAGGAGTCTTTCTTAAATACTTTCATAAATATCTTAATTTATATACTCTAACAATAATTATGGAAGTATGAATAATTTATTATACAACAATTTAAATTATAATAATATATTTTTATTTATATACTTTAACCATATTTAGGGAATTGTGAATAATTTATAATATAATAATTTAAACTATAATAACATAGTGGTAGTTATACATATTTCTAAAGTGTTAGTTGTTTATTTAATTATGAGTAAATAACTCTAAGCTATTTGAATATTTTTATAAAGCTATTCTAAAATATTTTATATTTTGTATATTAAAGACTCATAAAATTAGCTTATATTTATACATTTTAAAATAAATTTCTATCCTTAAAATTATCTCAAGACTAAGTAAATAATTAAAGCAATTTTAATATAATAAAAATATAATTGAAAATTCATTTTCAATAAAACTAAACTAACATAAAATCAATAGCAGGGCCATATTTCGGAATAGCATAACCAGGTAACAATCTCAATATTTGTCTCGTTATCAAAATGGTTCTATAAACCGAGAGATGAGTATTTGCAGTCTTAACTTGTTGGATTGATATTGTCATCAAATCTAAAATGGAATCATATCAAAGGCTAAGATTCTAGGTGGCCTTCTGGTGAAATTATAACTGTCAAAAGTGTTACTTTTTCTTCTGTTGATCCAACTACAATTTATGCAATTTATGGTGTAAAGTAGAAATGACAGATGGTTGATAAAACAAAAGTATATGGTTGTAGGTGATATTAATAACAATGAATTTTGATTTTATTAGATTACAGTAAGTAAAGGAGGGGATATTTGGGTGTTGATTATTAAATTAACAGTAGTCTACATTTATTCCTTCTCCTTTAGACGTCCAGTAAGTGATAGCAGTAATGACTTGATTGGTACTGTACTCAATGAACAAAATAAATATTAGATATGACACTGGACACTCGAGTGAACACGACACTTAATATGCACATATTCTCCAAAATGACTCCAGTAAACGCAATCCCGAAGAAACACAAACTCTTGAAGACGACTCCTTCCCTGTATTGCTTCTGGCTGCAGCCCACAACATCTCTATATAAGTAACCTCCCTTTCTCTGTTTTTCACATCCATTCCTGGTTCTTCATTATCAGTAAGAGTTGAGCTCTGTTGCAGTTTCTATTGTTTTCTCTAGTGATATTTCAAGCCTCTCTCGTCCCTGCTCTGATATGTGAGATCATTCTGTAGAATGTACTGACCATGTGATGTGCATCTAGGAAATGTCGTTTTTATTGCTTGTTTCGTTGGGGCTCCTTTCATTGCTCCAAGCTGTGCACGGTTTCAGATGGATCAATGCTAATTCTACGTTCTCTGGTGGTAATGGTGAGACTAGTACAATGGGTAAGTGTGGCTCCATTTCACAATAATGGGTCCCAAGAACTGCTTTTGTTTGTTTTCCCAGTTCTGATGTGATTTTGATTCGTTGGTTGCTTTGTTTCAGGTGATGCTTGCGGTTATGACAATCTATACAACCAGATATATGATACCAAGACCATGACTCTAAGCACTGCATTGTTCCTTTTACTTATAATTCATATTGTTCAATCATTGGAAAAATGAGGCTAAGTTCCACATGACTCAAGGTTCCACAATGGTCAAGGTTGTGCACCAATAAGGGTTTCACACGTAGAGACCAAAAACATAAGCATGGCATATTAGGTAGATTCTAAGTAACTGAGTCTCGAGTCGAGTAGGTATGTCACATAGAAATCACGACTTCTCAAATTCAAATATAACAAATGGTAAGCGACTAGGGGTAAAAATCCAACATAGTAATGTCTCAAAGAATGACTCATATGATAAAAAGGAGTTCAACGCTAGCCAGGCACACGAGGCATGTCAATCTAGTTAAGCTGAAAATCTCAAAGGGTAGACCTAATAAGATTGCAAGGATAAGGAATACAATCAGATGAGGGAATAGGTTCCCACGTTAGGCCACAATGCATGAAACTAGTTATGACAAGTGGAAATAAAGCATTGGTTGACAATACGACAATGTTCCACATTCGAGAAGCTCGATAGTCCCTCGTACCTGGGTTTTCAAAGAGAGGGGAGACCAAAAGAAGAACCCGATAGAGATCAATCCGAAGATGCTAACAAATTTCATACCTCAATAATATCACAAGGGACTTCACTTGGCTAGCCAAATGAGACAAACACGATGAGGGGAGACCAAGAGGCTTTCAACCTTAAAGCTTTGGACCAGTCTTAAGGAAATGCACACTCAACACTTCGAATGGGGATTCCTGATAAAGGTAAATTCGATGAGTTCATGGGATAGGACTACGGGAAAGGTGAATCTAATAGCATTGTGAACTTCGAACCTCCAGACAATTGTAATAAAATGTGAGTCTACCTTAGATGAGGGAGATCCTAGTAAGGATCAATGTTCCTGATAAGGATCAAGTTTATGACTTCGTTAATGAAATGGCGATAGAAAAAAATATGATCGAGGTTTGGGCAAGACAAGGTTTAACTCTGATTACTGACTATTGGATTTAAATGATATACATGATCCGCATAAAGAGAAGTCTATACAAGAGGAATACGATCTAAGGATTCCCCACAAGAATTTCAATGCTTAAGCAGTCATGTAAAGGAATTAACTCTACTAACTTGCTCTTGCACCCACAAAAAAATGAGATCATTTATGTGAGGAAGAAGACACTTGCCATTATATCATAAAAATTGCATTCGTTTCCTTCAACAAATTTATGAATAAGTGTTGGGTTTGTTCAAATATAATCATTTATGATCTCAAATGTTGTAGATAAGTGTCATGAAAGTTGCATGTACCGAGTTTCAAACTGATAGAAATGATTAGTGATCTTATGATTCTATTCAAGAGTTTGAAACTAAAGAATATGATCAACATACGAGAACATAAATATGAAGACATTAGGCACAACATGAAAGCAAGATGATACGAAATGCATATGTGTTATTTATTTAAGTTATCCATTTAGAAAGTCCTCAAAAACAAACTCAATCAAGTCATTCGATAGAACATCAAACTCTGTAACCAAATAGGATCATCAAGCACTTTAGAATATGCAAAAGGTCCCGAAGATAACATGTCAATTTCATCATACAAATGTCAACGAAACATCATAAGTCAAGAAGCATCATGAAGACATTGAAAGAATACAATCAAAAGGATTAACAAACCTCCATCAAGAAAATCATCAATGAATATCAAACGCCCAACTCTCTCAAGGTGGGTAAAGAGTTAACATTAGGCTCAAGCAGTAGGGGATTAAGCATTAGAGTTCAAATTTTAGTAGGGCCCCCCTTCCTTTCGCTTGCAAAAGCGAAAGTAAAGAGTGGTTGTTGCGACCACAACACCGCCTTTATAAAAATTTACTTTACTTGTATAACCATATAATCTATGGAATATATATATATATATATATATTCCATAGATTATATGGTTATATGGTTATATATATATATCACTTTCCTTCAATTAATATGCTTAAGACTTCCCTTTTAACCTCTCGATTCACTTTTATACCTCAACTTAATAAGATGTTAATATGTTATATTTAACAAGGGCAGCAAGGTTGCTCATACTTCCTCCTAAGAATTTGTGTCGGAGGCAGTATGAGCAGCCTTAGTCAACATGTTGTTTCGTACACCTTTGAACGCCACACAATCGCGTTTCTACACAGAAACACCCCACCGCCTGCGTACTTTGAAACCTCGAAATAAGTGAAGTCTCCAATGATACTATAAATCTATCATCC
This sequence comes from Picea engelmannii, assembly GCA_009831015.1. Classification (NCBI taxonomy): domain Eukaryota; kingdom Viridiplantae; phylum Streptophyta; class Pinopsida; order Pinales; family Pinaceae; genus Picea; species Picea engelmannii. Next base: position 106,957 of record ML802653.1, on the reverse strand, counting down.
AATGAAATGTAAGAAAAATAAGTTTTTTTACATATTAAAAAATAAAATTTTAAGTTTCTTATGTTACACATTAGGTTCTTTACAAATTTTTTGAAGGAAAACCGAATTAATATAGCAGTAAAAAAAACTCATCGCTATATACTGTCGGAGGCAGTACAATAACACTTCAATAACCTTTTGAGTTAGCATTTTCAAATAATCTCTAAAGTATCTTTTTCTCATCTATGAAATTTGCTAATGGATTTATGGTATCTGGATAGAAGTACAACCAAATATGTTAATCTCAAGTTTAGTAGTGCTTTACTAATCTTTAATCGATAGTATTTCCTTCAACGGTTATTTCACCAAACCTTTTATGATAAAAAATTGGAAGTTAACGCGATCGTTCCTTTGAATTTTGTGATTGTAAGTCCTTTATCATTGTCTCACGATAACTTTCCTCTAGCCCTCAATACTTGTATCTTGGGAGCAATAAGTTGTTCATATGGTGGCATCCTAGCATGTTTCATATCTCAAGTAGTGTTGACTATTTACTTCATGTACTCGATGTTTGGCCCTAGATTGTAACGACCCCTTCGTTACGACTACAAGCGAAACAGAAAGTGCAATTTTTTTTTGACAAAAACAGGAGACCAACGACGATTACAGCTAGACGACACAACTGATGGCGAGAACCATGCCCGTATAACAAGAAACAACAATTAAGACTCCACGCATTGACACAAGAGCCACTGGGTGAAACATGCGTTAGACAACAAGGAGAAACGACTACCCGCCCGACACAAACATGACCACGCCTACAAGCTAAGGGGAAACATCCCCAACCCGACACAAATCCCTCAATGATCAGCATCTAGAACCTCTAAGGTGTGCAACCAAACGCATGAGGGTGCTACAACCCAATGCCCATAAAAACTACCGCGAACCGTGCCCACAAAGGGTAGCCCAAATCTCGGCTAAGTATTCCTTCGACTCTAACCCTTAGGGCATGCAATGATCCCCTCAACCAGGATCTTTTCATCGCCAAGTGATAGGCATGACAGTAGTCATGACGTAACCAACACATATAGACCTTTAACCCAAGCTACCATCCATGCGCTAGGAGACCGAATTAACTACCAACCTCAAGATGACTAACCCCAACCCCTGAATGATAGGCCAACTGACGCAAGGTGAAAATCGACCATCAATAATTGCGCAACTATCCGATGAGTTCTTAGTTCCTTAAGAGACACATTTTATCAATGAAATCTCCTGTACTATGAAACTAATATAAATGAGTAATAATTAAAAACTTTGTGCGCAGGGACTGCCAATTTTAAATCTCTAGCGTGAGCGCAATAATTGGGCATTTGCTTAACCCTAAATATATATATTCAAGGAGAGAGAGGGCTTAATAAAAGAGAACATAGTTGGACAACTAGTGAAGGTCAATGTAAAACTGGTATCTCGCGAAAAGTGCACAATCCCCAACATCTCTTCAAGAAATTCTGGTCAAGAATATAGTTAAATCTTTAGATGTGGAAAGATAAGAAAGAAAAAGATCATCCCTATTACACCTTTAAAGGCTGGTCCAAAAAGGGGATAATTGGGCATAAGACAACTATACGTCAATAAAAGGTTATATAAAAAGGCTAGAATTGCAGGATGGCCTTCAATTCACACGTTGTCAAATGTTATTCATGTTGCTAAACCTAAGTCAATCGCTAGCACTATGTCAGTTCGTTGTCTGCACAAAAACATGAATCCATGAAATCAGGACCCATTCTAATTACACCGACATTCATGCCCTTAAGGGTTAAATTCGTTGTCACTTAAATTATGGTAATAAATAATAATTCTACTGTAGGACACCACCGTTGGTCAAAACGCGTTGCCCATACCCAGTCCTACAGTGCATTCAAATCACACATCTAAATACACTATCAACCCAGCCGTCAATTCGCTGAGTTTTAAGGCTGACCACACACTTAGTTTTAACCTCAATCGCTGGGTAAAATCCGTGACTGTCGACTAAGTTTTAACACCAGATGGGCTCAGTTGATTAATGGAAATCATAGTCCAGTAGTTAAATACCACATTTAAAACTGCACTCAACTTAAAAGTAAAATTTCGAATTCAACAAATGCAAACTACAAATTTTTGAATCGATTTGACTCTGTATCTACTAATATAATCAATGACTGGTTGCAAATATATGTATCATGGATTCCTGTAGCGTCTCTCTTTTCTAGAAGACTGCGTGCATATGACCTCTATTTCTATAATACAATTTTACCTCAACCAATGCACCTTATAAAATTAAATTTTAAGAAAATAGCATGGTCGTCATTGCAGTCAAAGGAACCATAACGAAATCATAGCATACGATTCACCATCAAGCCAAGCATCACAGAGGGAATTCGTGGTTGATTGTGTTAAAAGCGGAAGGTAAACTGGTTAACAAAAAAGTGAATTGCAGGTTAAGAATATAAGGAATGAAAAAGGTGCGTCCTACCCTTTTGCATTGGAATGAACCCCTTCAAAATTATCCATCGATGTTCCCTGCCAACAGAGGCGATTCAGGAATACTCTGAAGTTAAAGCCACAGGAAAGGGGTACAGTCTCTTGATCAACAAGCAGGAAGGAAAAATACCAGCGATTCAGCCAAACAACAGTCAGGGCGTTCATGAAATTCCAGGAGCAACGAGTCACGATTTTAAGGAAGGGAAAAAAGTCATAGATGAAAAGAACCACATGGCCAAATTCACCTTCATAAATAGTTTTAAGTGCAATGGAAATACCTGACCAGGTGGATGGAGTCTCAGACCCAAAATTCACCCCAAAACAGGTTAAGATGCAATCAAAAATCGTTGGCCAGGTGTAAAAACTGCAGAAGGTAAAGGTGTCACAGCAAGACATGGTTACGATCGTAGAGGCAAAGGTGTCACAACAAAATCATGGTGACAATTTGTAGTGGTATGGTGTCACACAGTTACAAGGTTTCAATCTCGCAGATTACAATCACAGAGTTACAATTTATCCAAGAACAAAATGCAGGGTAAAATTGATCCATCAAGATATAAAAATGGGGTAAAAATGAGATAACGACGAGATATAAACATGCCGAGTTTAAAGAACAACTTCACCAACAATCAAATTTGTTGGGTTGAATAAACGCTTTAGGATGCGAGGCAAACTTTCAGACAAGGACAAACATTAGAGGTAGATGGCTGACAAGTGCGTCCTTCGCTCATCATCCTCACTCAGAAAAGCAGGGCGTTGATATCCATAGGTCTTTTAACGCTAAGGCGATGACTGTAGATCAGGCTCTTGGCCGACTGCTCATGCAAGGACTGGTGAGATAGGGACGAAGGATAAACAACTACGAAGGTCAAAATCAACACAACACGGTGGTCAAGACGTGTGGGGAAATGAAGCCATGGGAGTCAATCTATCTTCAAGCTAGGCTAAGGAAATTTCAGAAAACCATCTAGACAATTAGTTCACTTACCCAAGTAAAAATGCAGATTCAAGCATAAGTTCTAAAAACATTTACGATACAAAACGAAGAAAGCATACCGTTTCCTGTTTGGAGTGGACGTCCCACATGCTCCCTTCAACTCCCGTGTTCTGACCGGCGAGACTTCATCTGTACCTCCCAACCAATGCTAGGGGTACTCTTCTTCCCCCTTAGCCCCCCCAAGCCGCAAAGGGGCCACACACTCACTATCCAGAGATTTCGACTAGCTCCCAGCTCGCCTCGCAAGGCCAAGCTACCACTCCTCACCGAGCTGGGTATCCCAACTCCCACAAATTAAGTCAGTCAAGTAGATATTTCTGCAGCGTAACGTTATGCAAACAGAAGAGATCCAACCTCCATCTCCTCCCTTCATTATATAGAGTTTTGTGGTTCCTTACTTTCCTAAAATCTCGTTTAATTAAGTTTTTAAAATTTAATTCCTAAAAATTCCTCCCCGTACAAGTGTCACCCATCCCCTTCATTCATCCATAAATTAATTTCTTTAATTAATTAATTATCTTTATTTCCCTCACCCACCTAGAGTTACTCCTAGAATCACTCCTAGGTGTCCCCAAATTCTCTTACAGGTTTTAATGACATTCCCCAATATTAAATTGCCAGTTTAGTTTAAATTAGAAAGATCTTAAATGGTAGATACTTTACTAAGTTTGACTTTCCGCTTTTTCCCTTTTCAGGTTTATCGCTTTTCCTAGTTTCCTAATATTTTAGAATTTCCCTCTTTCCCCTTTTTAATTAGAACTCAAAAGGCAGGTGTGGAAATTAACCCTTTTTCCCTTTTCTCATTTAATTAATATATTTTAAATTCACAAAAATAATAAAACAATTAATTCCCTTTTAAATTTTATTCCAACATTTTTTTTTTATAAAAAGGATAAAATTTTACCATTAGCATGATTTAGACCTAGACCTTAATTTTCGTGATGGGTGACATTTTATTAGGGGAATTTCTTTTTTTTTAACAATTATTATCACATTGTTCATCCTAAGGCAATCTAGGTTCATTCATTTATCAATAACCACGCGAAGTGCCCTTCAGGACGCACTAGGTGCTCCAAGGGTGCCACTCGCCTCATTTGTTCCCTTGCGTGACATGCCCTTCAGGACGCACTACGTGCTCCAAGGGTGCTACTCGCCTCTTGACTGACTTGGTAGACATCAATAACCCCTAGAGTCAATACTCCGCTAGGTGAACTTGTGGGAGACTAAGGGCCTCTAAGGAATAAGACCCCCACCTTATTGCACACCCCTTTTAATCATCGTGAGCGACTGTCGCAGTCTGCCCTCACAGCATCGTGGGTCCTCTTGAACTAGGTAAACGTTAACCTACAGTTCGATCCACGACGGGAGTGCTAGTAGGCTTTGGCATGGCTACTACCCACACCTCTCCCTCAACATCTCTGGTAGTTGTGCGTGACCCCTTTACTCCACATGTGAGTCTGGTCGGCAAGCTATCGTCAGCGTGCATCATCAAAAAATCATGTCAGAATATATACATATCATATCATCTAATCAGATGCACTAATATCACAGTATAACAATCAAACCCAAATGGTACACTCCCCGACTCGATATAGAGTCCAAGGGGTTCCATCGATGCCTCTGCATCCTCGAGGTCCAAAATCCTGCACACTTTGTAAAACCAAGTCAATAGCACTTGTCTATGTCAATGTCGTTAAACCATGTCATCAACCCATAACACCTCATAATCAAAATCAAAATTTTTAATGGCATAATAATTTGGATCACTTGCAAGCAAGTGTCCTCAAAGGATAAGTTTGCCCAGTGTGAAAGAACGAGATTTTACATACACCCCCTCTTGGTCTAAACTTCGTCCCAAAGTTTCACAGTATAAGAGTCGAATAATGTGTACCACAGTATCATAAGTCTATCTATCAAACAAAAATGGAAACTGTTGGCGCATACCAAATGTGTCCTCCCAGGTTGCCAAGTGCAGACTATAGTTGTCCCATTGGACCTTCACCTGATCTACTATTCGACACCGTAGCTATCGAATGTGATGATTTCAGATGTGGATCGGCTCAGCCGTGAGCGCACCCTCATCTGACATCCGCAAGGTGCTCAAGTCATAACATGTGTAGGATCACTAATCATAAAGTCTAAAATAGAGACGTGAAAGACATTGTGCATACGCCTCAAGAATCCGACAAGGCTAGTCATCAGGTCACGGGTCTCTCCTTCCACAATATCATAGGAGATAGTTTAGCCCCCTTTTTCCAAACTTGGTCAAACTCTTTTGCGGTTTCAGCTGCAAAAATACTCGATCGCCACAACGTAATTATGGTCAACACGATGCGCATCATCTTAACTCTTCTGACGATCCTACGCTTCCTTGATCCTTTGTCTTAAAGTTTTCATTTAATCTTCCAATTCTTGGATCGCTTCCGGTCCCACCTGGACCCTATCTGCAAGCCAATCCCAAATCAAAGGCGCCCAACACAGTCGCCTGTAAAGAATCTCGAAAGGTACCATCTTAATGGCGCTTTGGTAATTGTTGTTATAAGTGAATTCTACCAGTGGAAATAATTCCTCCCAACGCTTCTGTTGGTCCATCACGTGCAAGTGCAACATGTCCTCCAAGGTCTGGTTCATTCGTTCAGTCTGCTCGTCAGTCTCTGGGTGATATGGATTACTAAATTTAAGTTGGGTTCCCAAGGCCTCTTGGAAACTCGTCCGAAATCGTCCAATAAACACCGATCCTCAATTGGATATAATCCTCTTAGGCACGCCATGCAGCCTCACAATCTCACTGATGAAAACTCTAGCCATGTCAGGTGCTTGATACGTCGTATGCATAGGAATAAAGTGAGCACTTTTCGTTAGAGTGACTACTACTATGAAAATCGAGTCATGTCTCCTTGCCGTCAGTGGCAATCCAACAATAAAATCCATCGAAATAACCTCCCATTTCGATTCCGGAATACCGTGTGGCTGAAGTAATCCTACTGGGTGTCTATGTTCAGCCTTCACCTATTGACATTCTAGACATCTGGCCACATAGTTGACTATATCTACCTTCGCTCCCTTCCAGAAGAATAAGGGTTTAAGGTCTGCCCTCATCTTCATGAATCCCAGGTGAGCCATGTAAACTGCTCTATGAGTATTTCTCAGGATCAAGCTCCTCAACTCTTCGTTCGGTGGTACGCAAATCCGATTTTTAAACCTCAATAAACCATCGCTATCAAACAAAAATCCTTTAAATCATGGTACCATCATTGTGTTTTGTCCGATAAAACCATCGACCTCTTTGTACCAGTCATCGTCACGCTGTAAAGTTATAATCCTTTCATGTAGATTCGTCTGAAGAGGAAACACTGAAAAGATGTGTGGTCTCCGATTCCATGCATCCGCCACTTGGTTCACTATTCCTTTTATGTAAGTAATCTCGAAGTCGCACTTGCTAAGAAATTCCGACCAACTTCGTTGTAACGTGTTCAGGTTGCTTTGTGTAAATATGTGCGGTAGTCCACAATGGTCAGTCTTTAGTTCAAATTTTTGTCCAACAAGGTAGTGTCTCCAAACCTTCAAGGCATACGATGGCTAACAACTCCAAATCGTGCATCGCGTAGTTCTCCTCATGCCTTCTTAGTTTCCTCTAAATGTAAGCGATCGCTCATCTGTCTTGCATCAATACTCTGCCTAAGCCTTCCTTGGATGCATCAGTGCATACCAAGAAGTCCACGTTCATGCTAGGGACCTTTAGTATCAGTGTTGTTGTCAACAACTCCTTGAGCCTCCAAAATTCTTCCGCGCATTTCTCGGTCCAAACAAACTTCTTGTTTTTATTCTCCAAGTCTGTGATCAGATTTGTTATCTTTGAAAACCCCTCGATGAACCGTCGATAGTATCCTACTAAACCCATGAAGCTATGCACTTCCGGGACATTCGCCGACGCAAACTATTCCATGATAGCCTCGACCTTTGCTGGATTCACAACGATACCTTCACCGGAGATGATGTGCCCTAAGTAGTGGATCTTCGATTGATAAAATGAGCATTTGGATAAATTCCCATACAATTTATTCTCTCGCAGACACTGTAGTACCAAGTGCAAGTGCTCGTCATGCTCCTCCGTCGTCCGAGAGTAAATCAAAATATCGTCAATGAATACTTGGATGAACTTGTCCAAGTACTCGCGGAACACCCCATTCATCAAACTCATAAATACCCATGGGGAATTTTTCAGTCCAAACGGTAAAACAATAAACTCGTAATGTCCAAACCTCATCTTAAAGGCGGTGTTAGGGACATCATCTTCCTTAATCCATTACTGGTGATACCCTGATCGCAAATCGATCTTTGAGAACACCGTCGCGCCCTTCATTTGATCGAATAGATCATCAATCCTTGGAAACATATATTGATTCTTGATCGTGGCCTTGTTCAATTGACGGTAGTCAATGAAGAGCCTCCACAACCCATCATTCTTTCATATGAAAATAACAAGTGCACCCCACAGTGACACACTAGGACATTTCAGTCCCAGGTCCAACAACTCCTTTAGTAGCATTCTCAACTCCTGTAACTCTGGGGTTGACATCCGATAAGGTGTTCTAGCTATCAGTTCTATTCCCGATTTTAAGTCTATAGTAAACTCCAACTCCCTCTCTGGCGGCATCCCAGGTAACTCCTCTGGAATTATGTCTGCAAACTCTTTCACCACCGGAAGATGTTCTAAACCTTCCACTAATCCCTTCTCGTTTAACACAAGGATCGCATAAAAGCTTGCACCCCTTGCACATGCTCTTACTTAGTTGTAAGGAAGAGATGAACCTCAGGTAGACTCTCTGGTTCTTTCCTACAATCACACATCTCTGTCCCTCGTCATCGACCAAGCTCATTCATTTCGTCTTACAATTGAGTATCTCCTCATGCGATTCCAACCAATCCATACCAATTACGACATCATAAGATCCTAAGATCGTGACGTACAGGTTGGCCCTTGTGACAAACTCTCCCAAGTTAAGGGTACAACCCATAAACTTTCCTCCAACCTTTTGTTTGGTTCCCGAGGCCATATCTACGAAGCTAAACTCATCCTGTTCGACTGCCTTTACCTTAATCCTTTTTAGCGCTGCATCGAAAATGAAACTCTCGGTAGCACCGTGATCTATCAAAATACTAAGGGTCTAGTCAGTGACGGTACTTGTCGTCTCGCGCACAGTCGACTAGTGCTCTGCCTGGAGGTTATTCACCGCTGCATGAATCCGATGGGCCTTGCCCATATCTCCCACGGTAGTGGTTCTGGTTGATTTGGACGCTCTAGTCCTCTCCATTAGGCAGTCACGCTAATAGTGTGGCTCCCCACACGTCCAACACACTTTTATTGGTCGAGTAATACTGGTACCTGAAGTAGAAGCCGAATTCTAACAATAAGGCCAAACTCGAACTCCTTGACCTTAATCTTTTGGGAAAAGATGCGGAGCATACATAAACACTCTAAAACATGCCTCACACTCGGGCACCCTGTGACTGACTTGTCGCAAGGCGTCGAACTTGTTGAGCTGACGCTCAACAAATTCCTCAGAAATATACCACTCTTGGAACCCTTCCTCGAACCGTTCCCATGACATGTCATCTACGGTCAGGTTCTAAAGTGGTAGGAGTGTCTTCTGCCATAGAAGAGTGCTCCCCTTCAGTTGAAAGGCCACCACGTGGACCTTCATGTTGGAGGTCATAAACGCAAAGCGTGAAGCACCACGCCTTCCTCTACAACCGTGCCTCGACAACACCGACGTCCGTGACACTCGTGGATGCTAGAACTCAACTCTCTCTTGTCCTTGGTGGAAGAAAACGGTACTAGCTAGGGCGCGCGACGGACCCTCAGGGGCATAGATTCCCTGGCCTCATCTCAGTATTGATGGTGAATAAAGGCCTTTGACATTACCTGGAAGGGCCTTGTCAGACCACCACCATCCCTTAATACAAGCGAGTCCAGCCCAAGGACTTGTTCCTCCCCTTGGGGATCAGACTCCGAGGGCACGAAACTTCTGGAGGCGTCATGCTTCCATCCACGATACCTTGCCATGAATCTCTACGGTGTCATCTAACCGTGCTTATCACAAGGGCAAGCAAAAGTTTTAAATAGCGTAGGTTAAGACTCAATGGTTTACTACAGTGGAAAGCATGACGATCCACATTCGTAAGGTTGAACCCGCTCTGATGCCATATGTAACGACCCCTTCGTTACGACTATAAGCGAAATAGAAAGTGCATTTTTTTTTTGACAAAAACAAGAGAACAACAACGATTATAGCTAGACGACACAACTGACGGCGAGCACCACGCTTGTAGAACATACAACAATAGTTAAGACTCCATGCACTGGCACAAGAGCCACTGGGTGAAACATGCATTAGACAACAAGGAGAAACGACTACCCACCCGACACAAACATGACCACACCTACAAGCTAAGGGGAAACATCCCCAACTCGACACAAATCCCTCGATGGACAACATATAGAACCTCTAAGGTGTGCAACCAAATGCATGAGGGTGATACAACCCAATGCCCATAAAAACTACTGCGAACCGTGCCCACAAAGGGTAGCCCAGATCTCGGCCAAGAATTCCTTCGAATCTAACCCTTAGGGCATGCAATTATCCCCTCAACCAGGATCTTGTCGTCGCCAGGTGATAGGCATGACAGTAGTCATGGTGCAACCAACACATCTAGACCTTTAACCCAAGCTACCATCCACACTCTAGGAGACTGAATTAACTGCCAACCTCAAGACGACTAATCCCAACGCCTGAATGATAGGCCAACTGACGCAAGGTGACAATCGAACATCAATAATTGCGCAATTATCTGATGATTTCTTAGTTCCTTAAGAGACACCTTTTATCGACGAAATCTCCTGGACTATGAAAATGATATAAATGAGTAATAATTAAAAACTTTGTGCACAGGGACTGTCAATTTTAAATCTCTAGCGTGAGTGCAATAATTGGGCGTTTTCTTAACCCTAAATATATATATTCAAGGAGAGAGAGGGTTTAATAAAGAGAACATAGTTGGACAACTAGTGAAGGTCAATGTAAAACTGGTATCTCGCGAAAAGTGCACAATCCCCAACATCTCTTCAAGAAATTATAGTCAATAATATAGTTAAATCTTTAGATGTGGAAAGATAAGAAAGAAAAAGATCACCCCTATTACATCTTTAAAGGCTGGTCCAAAAAGGGGATAATTGGGCATAAGACAACTATACGTCAATAAAAGGTTATATAAAAAGGCTAGAATTGCAGGATGGCCTACAATTCACACGTTGCAAATGCTATTCCTGTTCCTAAACCTAAGTCAATCGCTAACACTATGTCAGTTCGTTGTCTGCACAAAAATGTGAATCCATGAAATCAAGACCCATTGCAATTACACCGACATTCATGCCCTTAAGGGTTAAATTCGTTGTCACTCAAATTATGGTAATAAATAGTAATTCTATTGTAGGACACCACCATTGGTCAAAAATCGTTGCCCATACCCAGTCCTACAGTGCATTCAAATCGCACATCTAAATACACTATCAGCGCAACTGTCAATTCACTGAGTTTTAAGGCTGACCACATGCTTAGTTTTAACCTCAATCGCTGGGTAAAATCCGTGATCATCGGCTGAGTTTTAACACCAGACAGGCTCAGTTGATTAATGGAAATCGTAGTCTAGTAGTTAAAGACCACATTTGAAACTGCACTCAACTTAAAAGTAAAATTTCGAATTGAACAAATGCAAACTACGAATTTTCGAATCGATTTGACTCCGAATCTACTAATATAATCAATGACTGGTTGCAAATATTTGTATCGTGGATGCCTGTAGCATCTCTCTTTTCTAGAATACTGCATGCACAGGACCTCTTTTTCTATAATACAGTTTTACCTCAACCAATGCACCTTATAAAATTAAAGTTTAAGAAAATAGAATGGTCATCATTGCAGTTAAAGGAACTGTAACGAAATTGTAGCATACAATTCACCATCAAGCCAAGCATCACAGAGGGAATTCGTGGTTGACTTTGTTAAAAGAGGAAGGTAAATTGGCTAACAGAAAAGTGAACTGCAGGTTAAGAATATAAGGAATGAAAAAGGTGCGTCCTACCCTTTTGCATTGGAATGAACCCCTTCGAAATTATCCATCGATGTTCCCTGCCAATAGAAGAAATTCAGAAATACTCTGAAGTTCAAGCCACAGGAAAGGGGTACAGTCTCTTGATCAACAAGCAGGAAGGAAAAATACCAACGATTCAACTAAACAACAGTCAGGGCATTCATGAAATTCCAGGAGCAACGAGTCACGATTTTAAGGAAGGGAAAACAGTCATAGATGAAAAGAACCACAGGGCCAAATTCGCCTTCATAAATAGTTTTAAGTGCAATGGAAATCCCTGACCAGGTGGATGGAGTCGCAGACCCAAAACCCGCCCCAAAACAGGTTAGGATGTAATAAAAAATCGTTGGCCAGGTGTAAAAATTGCAGAAGGTAAAGGTGTCACAGCAAGACATGGTTACGATCATAGAGGAAAAGGTGTCACAACAAAATCATGGTGACAATTCATAGTGGTATGGTGTCACACAGTTACAAGGTTTCAATCTCGCAGATTACAATCACAGAGTTACAATTTATCCAAGAACAAAATGCAGGGTAAAATTGATCCATCAAGATATAAAAATGGGGTAAAAACGAGATAACGACGAGATATAAACATGCCGAGTTTAAAGAACAACTTCGCCAACAATCAAATTTGTTGGGTTGAATAAACACTTCAGTACGCGAGGCGAACCTTCAGACAAGGAAAAACATCAGAGGTATATGGCTGACAAGTGCATCCTTCACTCATCATCCTCGCTCAGAAAAGAAGGGCGTTGATATCCATAGGTCTTTTAACGCTAAGGAAATGACCGTAGATCAGGCTACTGGCCGACTGCTCAGGCGAGGACTGGTGAGCTAGGGACGAAGGCTAAACAACCATGAAGGTCAAAATCAACACAACAAGGTGGTCAAGACGTGCGGGGAAATGAATCCATGGGAGTCAATCTATCATCAAGCTAGGCTAAGGAAATTTTAGAAAACCATCTAGACAATCAGTTCACTTACCCAAGTAAAAATGCAGATTCAAGCATAAGTTCTAAAACAAATTACCATACAAAACGAAGAAAGTGTACCGTTGCCTGTTTTGAGTGGATGTCCCGCGTGCTCCCTGCAACTCCTGCGTGCCGACCGGTGAGACTTCACCTGTACCTCCCAGCCAATGCTAGGGGTACTCTTCTTCCCCCTTAGCCCCCCGAGCCGCAAAGGGGCCACACACTCACTATCCAGAGATTTCGACTAGCTCCCAGCTCGCCTCGCTAGGCCAAGCTACCACTCCTCACCGAGCTGGGTATCCCAACTCCCACAAATTAAGTCAGTCAATTAGATATTTTTGCAACGTAACGTTACGCAAACAGAAGATATCCAATCTCCATCTCCTCCCTTCATTATATAGAGTTTCGTGGTTCCTTACTTTCCTAAAATCTCGTTTAATTAAGTTTTTAAAATTTAATTCCTAAAATTTCCTCCCCGTACAAGTGTCACCCATCCCCTTCATTCCTCCATAAATTAATTTCTTTAATTAATTAATTATCTTTATTTCCCTCACCCACCTAGAGTTACTCCTAGAATCACTCCTAGGTGTCCCCAAATTCTCTTACAGGTTTTAATGACTTTCCCCAATATTAAATTTCTAGTTTATCTTAAATTAGAAAGATCTTAAATGGTATATACTTTACTAAGTTCGACTTTCCTCTTTTTCCCTTATGTTCCCTTTTTCCCTTTTTAGGTTTACCTCTTTTCCTAGTTTCCTAATATTTTAGAATTTCCCTCTTTCCCCTTTTTAATTAGATCTCAAAAGGTAGGTGTGGAAATTAACCCTTTTTCCCTTTTCTCATTTAATTAATATATTTTAAATTATCAAAAATAATAAAACAATTAATTCCCTTTTAAATTTTATTCCAACATTTTTTTTTTTATAAAAAAGGATAAAATTTTACCATTAGCATTATTTAGACCTAGACCTTAATTTTCGTGATGGGCGACATTTTATTAGGGAAAATGTTTTTTTTTTTTTAAACAATTATGATCAAATTGTTCTTCCTAAGGCCGTCTAGGTTCATTCATTTATCAATAACCACACGATGTTCCCTTCAGGACACACTAGGTGCTCCAAGGGTGCCACTCGCCTCATCTATTCCCTTACGTGACGTGCCCTTCAGGACACACTACATACTCCAAGGGTGCCACTCGACTCTTGACTGACTTGGTATTCATCAATAAAACTTGGAGTCAATACTCCGCCAGGTGAACTTGTGGGAGCCTAAGGGCCTCTAAAGAATAAGGCCCCTGCCTTATTGCATGCCCCTTAGAATCATCGTGAGTGACTGTCACAGTCTGCCCTCACGACATCATAGGTCATCTCGAACTATGTAAACATTAACCTACAGTTCAATCCACGATGGGAGTGCTAGTAGGCTGTGGCAGGGCCGCTGTCCACACCTCTCCCTGAACATCTCTGTTAGTCGTGCGTGACCCCTTTACTCCACATGTGAGTCCGGTCGACAAGCTATCGTCAATCTGCATCATCAACAAATCATGTCACAATATATACATATCATATCATCTAATCAGATGCACTAATATCACAGTAAAACAATCAAACCCCAATGGTACACTCCCCGACTCGGTCCAGAGTCCAAGGGGTTCCATCGATGCCTCTGCATCCTCGAGGTCCAAAATCCTGCACACTTAGTAAAACTGAGTTAATAGCACTTGTCCATGTCAATGCAGTTAAACCATGTCATCAACCCATAACGCCTCATAATCAAAATCAAAAGTTTTAATAACATAATAATTCGTATCACTTGCAAGCAAGTGTCCTCAAAGAATAAGTTCGCATAGTGTGAAAGAGCAGGATGTTACATAGATGACAACACTTCCAAATTCTAAAAACCATTTTCTTTAATGGCACTATTTTGGTGATGGATGAATCACTGACCCAATTGCTACTACCAAGTCAGATGCTAATATTAGTGGTTATCATGTTTCCCCAATGTTCTGTGGATTTTTTATTTGATTGTTAGTTTCTTAAATGTTGGATTTTTTATTTTCATCCAGTGTTAAATTTATTTTTGGCAATACTCTTTTGTAATACCTTTATTTTTTTTTAATTTCTCGTCTTCTTCCAATAGCATAATAGTATTTTTGATCAACGAAAATGTCTGATATTTTCTTTGATATTTCTTCAAATTTTCTTGGCAATGAAGTTATTTCTTCAGCATAATCTTTTGAACTTAGAATGGATAAAGTCTTGTTTTGTGATCAATGACCTAGTGATTAGAGAAACTTTGAAAAAATTTGAAGTGTGGTCAAAAGATTAATCAAACTTGGTCTTAAAAAAGGGGGATAGATTGATATCAGATGTAGCTCTGATACCAATGAAATGAACAAAGTTCATTTACTAAATATGAGCAAGGTTCATTTACTGAATATCCAATATAAAAAGGATGATTAGGTTAAAATCCATATAGGACAAGTAATAAATATATTTAATAGTGAATAAGAGATGATGATTTAAAATGATGAATAACCATGGTATTTATAGGACTCAAGGTGACTTTTCACATAAAGCCATGTCTTTATGTGATGCACCTTTTAATAATTAATATCCTAAGTTCTCTAATTTAAGTATATATGTTTACGAATAATATTTATTTTATATACATTACAACTTATCATAACCATGATAAGTAATGCATTACTCAACATCATATCTCTATGAATACCTATTCTCCATATGGAATTTCTCCACATCAAAGAATGAAATTATTAATAAGGATGGGTTCTCTTGTTACTTGGATCAATACCAATGCAAGAGAACAATTCTAGCTTTCATTGAGATGAATTAATAAATTGAGAATATATAATACCAATCCACAAAAAATCAACAAATTATGCGACTCCTACGATGTACAACCGGTAAAAGCACCCTTAATTTTTTTTTTTTTTTTTTCGTGTGTGTAGGAAGGTAATAGTGACAATATACTCAACATCACCATACGATGACGAACACAATACATGCAACTCACGCCACAACAACATAACGACCTAACATAAAAGCACATCAAGCACCTAGGAGCCATGTACGACATTCAACCGATGAAGAATAAGAATGACTACCCGCCCGTCCTACCCTACAATGGTTAGGACCTCCAGGACACATAAGCAATGCTCAAGCCCAGGTTCCCATTGATTTTGACCATTTAAGGTCTCAAGGCTGGCGAATGTTCTGAGGAACAAGGAGGTGTCTACATCCTTCCCAACACAAGCAGACCAAGCCCACTAAGCTAAGGACAATCATTAATTATAATAAACAACAACACCCTCAATAGAAAGCACAAGCTAAAAACGATTTCGTTAACAACCCAACCATTAATCAAGGCTAAAAGGTCAATATCTACGATTTAAATTGGCGTTAATTACCGATTGATTAACCAGTCTAAATTCCATTAGTCAATGAGTTACCAACCGAACTTAACATGAATTACGACTCAAATTTAGCGAGTTTGAGTTACCAATTAGGCGACATCTATAAATCCAACTAGCATCAATTACATATCCAGTTTAGCAAGTCTAAATTTCAACTAGTCAACTATTTGGAAATTCTAAATTGACCTTAAACGCAACAAGCTAGCAAGTATAAATCATGATTAGACATTAAGTGCAAATATAATCTAACATTAATACGGTCTAACCTTATCCATTTCCAAAATATGAACAATATTCACTATATCAAACTACAATGTCTAAGATTATAATGCTATTAATGACTTTAACATCCAACCCACCGTCTGGCCATTAACTAAATAACAATAGTAACAGTCTTGATGTAGTATGCTACCATTAACACAATAATAGGAAATTAGCAAGGCATCTAATCATGACAATTAACCTATCATTTAATATAGCTATAAAAACATTACTACATCAAGGCCGAAAGCAACAACTAAGCATTTATTAACTCAATAAATTCCACATGCGTCTATCTTTATTCTAGGTACCAAAATGACAGCTGCTTGCAACAATAAAGAAATCAACTAAGAGGTGTAAGTTCCATAATGCCATAAACAATCTACGACAGATTAAGGCCATGCACCTAAAAGATTTATTGCCACACGCCCTCAAGGAACCACTGCCAGGTAAAGGTAAAACTCAGGTCATAAATGCCAAAGCAAGCTGGCAGCCTAGACTGATGTCATTACAGTTTGATAGGTGAAGTCAGCCATTTAGGGAACTAGTGGCCATTTAATCATCAAGAAGGAATCTGTTGACCATTCCAGTGCTGTAGAAATTATTCTGGCGAATAATAAGGTAATTAACTTAGCATTAAACATTGCAATTGAGGCCATTAACAAATGCTCAACCAAGAACAATAATTGTTATTTCCGAAGAATAACAACACTATCCAGAACATTATTGCCAATTAAAATCACTGTCAGGTACAAGAAAACACTAGGGTAACAAACAACCTTTTGTTTTTTTTAAAGGAAAAGTCAAGTCTTCACCAGGGTAAAATTGCCAAGGTATCAGACATCCCTTTTCAAGGAAATTAGCAGTCTTCCACAGAAAATAAAAACGCAAACTTCAAGGCGAATTTTCCAGGCAACCGTTAGCTGCCAAAACATCATAGAGGTAGCAAAAGGGGGACTGGGGTATTAAAACGAAACGCAAAAGAATAAAAAATAAAAAAACGCAGGCATGCTAACAATGTCATAAATATTGATAAAAGACGTAGGTACTCGCCATAACAGTAATAAGTATAGGTTAAGAATAATCGTGCCATCCCTGATAAAATACGGAGATGGAAGGAACTAAAATCCAACCAAAAATGCGGAAGTGAGGGATCGCGTGAAGGACGCACAGGTCATCAAGATGTAGAGGAAGAACTGGTAGAGGATGCACAGGTGAGAGGATAGCAACACCAAGATCAAGTGTAAGCCGCAGAGGCTGCTGCGGTCAACCCACACGCAAAGAGAAGTGGTTTCCCCCAAACACCGAGATCAACAGTAGCGTTGCTTAGTGAAAAAAAAAACATTGTTTCAGTCCAATAACCACTAGAATTTGCGAATTTTAAAGCATTCAAGGAGGGGTAGCAAGACACCGCTATCTGGGATCGATATAACATCCGGTTACATAATAACAATCTCCATCCCAATTGTTGTCTACTGAATATAAACATTTCGCTATCGCTGAAGTCACAAGATAAAATCTCTCACTCACATTAGATATAAATTACAGTAAATAAATTCACATTCGACGCATAAACACAAGGCTATAATTATCCATCAAGCATAAAAACAAATGCAGAGGTAACATTTTTACATCTATTACATATTGACTTTCACGGAGGTAATAATTTTTACATCCATTACATATCTACAATCACAAGGGTAATATCTTACATCTATCACATATTACAATCGCTGAAGTAATATTTTTACATCATTACCTAATTACAATAGCAGAGGTAATATTTTTTTACATCTGTTACATAATTACAATCGCAGAGGTAAGATTTTTACATCCATTACATAATGAAAATCACAGAAGTAATAAAAACAAGTCAATCCAATAAGAACCGAAACACAGATCGAAGTTAAATACCTTTTACATCTTGGGATACCAATATAAAAATGCCGACATCAGTAAGAGGACGCCAGGGCCATAAGGATAACTCATTGAAAGGATCGCAGGGATTCTATCAGTTGAGGCGCAGAAAAATAAACAACAAGGAAGCAAGATAATCCATACGCAGAGGCCGTACTAGAAGGCGCAAGTCAAACAAACAGGCAAGGACAACAACAAAGGTAGACGACTGATTTGTTCGTCCTTCGCTTCATCATCCTCGCATAGAAAAGCAGGACGTTGAGATCCATAGGTCTTTTAATGCTAAGGCAATGACCATAGATTAGGCTCCTGGCCAACTACTCAGGTGAGGACTGGTGAGCTAGGGACGAAAGCTAAGAAACCATGAAGGACACAATCAATCATAGCCAGGTGATCAAGACATGTGGGAAAACAAAGGCCATGGAAGACATCAATTTACTTCTCCAATAAATAAGCAGATCCAAGAATAAGTCCTAATACAATCTACCAAACAAAAATGAAGAGAGCGTACCATTGCCTGATCACCCACTCTGAATGATGTCCCGCATGCTTCGTGCAACTCTCGCTCGCCAACTGTCATGACTTCATCGATACGTCCCAACCAATGCTAGGGGTACTCTTCTTCCCCCTTAGCTCCCCGAGCCGCAAATGGGCCACACACACACCATCCAAATATTTCGACTAGCTCCCAGCTTGCCTCACAAGGACGAGCTACCACTCCTCACCGAGATGGGTATCCCAACTCCCACAAGTTAAATCAGTCAAGTAGATAATTCTGTAGCATAACGTTACGCAAACAGGAGATGGTCCTTCATCCTTCTCCTTCCTTCATTATATAGAGTTTCGAACTTCCTTTCCTTCCTAAAATCTCATTTAATTAAAGTTTTAAAAATAAATTCCTAAAATTTCTTCTCCATACAAGTGTCCCCCATCCCCTACATTCCTCCATAAATTAATTTCTTTAATTAATTAATTATCTTTATTTCCCTCACCCACCTAGAGGTACTCCTAGAATCACTCCTAGGTGTCCCCAAATTCTCTTACAGGTTTTAATGACTTTTCCCACCATTAAATTGCTAGTTTAGTTTAAATTAGAAAGCTCTTAAATTGTAGATACTTACTAAGTTTGATTTTCTGCTTTTTCCCTTATGTTCCCTTTTTCCCTTTTTATGTTTACCTCTTTTCCTAGTTTCCTAATATTTTAGATTTTCCCTCTTTCCCCTTTTTAATTAGAACTCAAAAGGTAGGTGTGGAAATTAACCCTTTTTCCCCTTTCTCATTTAATTAATATATCAAAATAATAAAACAATTAATTCCCTTTTTTTTAAATTTTATTTCAACAGATTTTTGAATAAATTAAATTTCTTACCCGTGTTAACAGATTTAACGAAGATCATACTCTTTATTTATTTTGTTTTTAATTTTATTTTATATCTATCTATCTATCTATCTATCTATATATATGTTTATATATCATTTTTTTTAAAATAAAAAGGATAAAATTTTACCACTAGCATGATTTAGACCTAGGCCTTAATTTTCGTGATGGGCGACATTTAATTAGGGAAATTGTTTTAAAAATACTTAACACGTTATTCGTCTTAAGGCCATCTAGTTTCATTTCTCTATTATCCACAACACGACATGCCCTTCAGGACGCACCAGGTGCTCCAAGGGTGCCACTCGCCTCATCTATTCCCTTGCGTGACGTGCCCTTCAGGACGCACTACGTGCTCCAAGGGTGCCACTCGCCTCTTGACTGACTTGGTAGACATCAATAACCCCTGTAGTCAATACTCCACCAGGTGAACTTGTGGGAGACTAAGGGCCTTTAAGGAAAAAGTCCCCTGCCTTATTGCGCACCCTTTAGAATCATCGTGAGCGACTGTAGCAGTTTTCCCTCACGACATCTTGGGTCCTCTCGAACTAGGTAATCGTTAACCTACAGTTCAAGCCACGGTGGGAGTGCTAGTAGGTTGTGGCAGGGATTCTATCCACACGTCTCCCTCAACATCTCTGGTAGTCGTGCGTGACCCCTTTACTCCACATGTGAGTCTGATCTGCAAGCTATCGTCAGCCTGCATCATCAATAAATCATGTCAGAATATATCCATATCATATCATATAATCAGAAGCACTAAAATCACAGTAAAACAATCAAACCCCAATGGTACACTCCCTGACTCGATTCGAAGTCCAATTGGTTCCATCGATGCCTGGACATCCTCTAGGTCCATAATCCTACACACTCAGTAAAACCGAGTCAATAGCACTTGTCTATGTCGAGGCGGTAAAACAACATGTCATCAACCCATAAAGCCTCATAATCAAAATCAAAAGTTTTAATAGCATAATAATCTGGATCACTTGCGAGAAAGTGTCCTCAAAGAATAAGTTCACTCAGTGCGCTAGAGAGGGATGTTACATACACTCCCTCTTGGTCTAAACTTCGTCTCGAAGTTTCACAGTATGAGTGCCGAATAACGTGTATCACAGTATCATAATTCTATCTATTAAACAAAAATGGAAACTATTATCGCATATCATCTGCGTCCTCCCAGGTCGCCGAGTGTGGACTATAATTGTCCCACTGGACCTTGACCTGATCTACCGTTCAACGTTGTAGCTATCGAACGCGATTATCTAGGATGCATATCGGCTCAGCCGTGAGCGCACCCTCATCCGACACCGCAAGGTGCTCAAGTCAAAACATGTGTAGGATCACTAATCATAATGTCTCATACAAAGACGTGAAAGACATCGTGCATGAACCTCAAGAATCAGAGAAGGCTAGTCGTTAGGCCACAACCTCTCCTTTCCACAATCTTGTAGGATCCCACGAACCTAGGAGATAGTTTATCCCCTTTTCCGAATTTGATCGAACTCTTATGCGGTTTCTACTGCAAAAAAAAAATACTCGATCGCCACATCGTAACTACGGTCGACACGACGCGCATCAACATAACTCTTCTGTTGATCCCGTGCGTCCTTAATCCTTTGTCTTCTGGTTTCATTTTCTCTTCCACTTCTTGGATCGCTTCTTGTCCCACCAGGACCCTATCCTCAAGCCGATCCCAACTCAAATGTGTCTGATACGATTGCCTGTAAAGAAACTCGAAAGGCGCCATCTCAATGGTTCTTTGGTAACTTTTGTTATAAGAAAATTCCACCCATGGCAATAATTCTTCCCAACACCTTTGTTGGTCCATCACATACAGGCGCAACATGTCCTCCAAGGTCTGGTTCATTCGTTCAGTCTACCTTTCAGTCTCCGGGTGATACGTAGTACTCAAGTTAAGTTGGGTTCCCAAGGCCTCTTGGAAAATCGTACAAAATCATCCCATAAACACCAATCCTCGATCGGATATAATCCTCTTAGGCACGCCATGCAGCCTCACAATCTCACTGATGAAAACTCTAGCTATGTCAGGTGGCTCCTACGTCGTACGCACAGGAATAAAGTGAGCACTCTTCATCAGAGTGTCAACCACTATGCAAATCAAGTCATGTCTCCTTTCCGTCAGTGGCAATCCAACAATAAAATCCATCAAAATAACCTCCCATTTTGATTCCAGAATAGCGTGTGGTTGTAGTAATCCTGCTGGGTGTCTAGGTTTAGCCTTTACATGCTGACATTCTAGACATCTGGCCACATAGTTGACTATGTCTGCCTTCATTCCCTTCCAGAAGAATAAGGGTTTAAGGTTTTCCCTCATCTTCGTGACTCCCGAGTGAGCCATGTAAACTGCTCTATGAGCCTCGCTTAGGATCATCATCCTCAACTCATCGTTCGGTGGTACGTAGATCTGAATTTTAAACCTCAATAAACCATCACTATCAACTGAAAATCCTTCAAATCTTGGTACCATCATTGTGTTTTGTCAGATAAAACCCTCGACCTCTTTGTACCAGTCATCGTCACGCTGTAAAGTTAGAATCTTTTCACGTAGATTCGTCTGGAGAGGTAGCACCAAAAAGATGCACGGTCTCTGACTCAATGCATCTGCCACTCGGTTCACTATTCCTTTTATGTAAGTCTCGAAGTCGTACTCCCTAAGAAATTCCGACCAACGCCATTGTTGCGCATTCAGGCCGCTTTGCGCAAAGATGTGTTGTTGTCCACAATGGTTAGTCTTTAGTTCAAATTTTCGTCCAACAAGGTAGTGTCTCTAAACCTTCAAGGCATATACAATGGTTGACAACTCCAAATCGTGCGTTGCGTAGTTCTCTTCATGCCTTCTCAGTTTCCTTGAAATGTAAGTGATCACTCATCCATCTTGCATCAAGACTCCGTTTAAGTTTCCTTGGGTGCATCAGTGCATACCCAGAAGTCTGCGTCCATGTCAGGGACCTTTATTATCGGTGTTGTTGTCAACAACTCCTTGAGCCTCCGAAATGCTTCCACGCATTTCTCGGTCCAAACAAACTTCTTGTTTTTCTTCTACAATTTCGTGATCGGATTTTCTATCTTCAAAAACCCCTCAACGAACTGGCGATAGTATCCTGCTAAACCCATGAAGCTGCGCACTTCTGGGACATTCACCGGTGTAGGCCATTCCATAATAGCCTCGACCTTGGCTGGATCCACGGCGATGCCTTCGTTGGAGATGACATGCCCTAAGTAGTGAATCTTCGATTGCTAAAAAGAGCATTTGGACAACTTCCCATATAATTTGTGCTCTCGCAGACACTGTAGTACCAAGTGTAAGTGATCGTCATGCTCCTCCGTCGTCCGAGAGTAGATCAAAATATCATCAATGAATACTTGGACGAACTTGTCCAAGTACTCGTGGAACACCCTGTTCATCAAACTCATAAATACCCCGGGGGCGTTTGTCAGTCCAAACGGTAAAACAATAAACTCGTAGTGTCCAAACCTTGTCTTAAAGGCAGTCTTAGGGACGTCATCTTCCTTAATCTATAATTGGTGGTATCCTAATCGCAAGTCGATCTTCGAGAACACCGTCACACCCTTCATTTGATCAAACAGATCATCAATCCTCGACAATGGATACTGATTCTTGATCATGGCCTTGTTCAATTGACGGTAGTCAATGCAGAGTTGCCAGGACCCATCCTTCTTTCGTAAGAAAATAACAGGTGCACCCCACGGTGACACGCTTGGACGTATCAGTCCCAGGTCCAGCAACTGCTTCAGTTGCATTTTCAACTCTTGTAACTCTGGGGTCGACATCTGATAAGGCGTTCTTTCTATCGTTCAATCCTCGGTTTTATGTCTATGGTAAACTCCAATTCCCTCTCCTATGGCATCCTAGGTAACTCCTCTGGAAAGACGTCTGCAACTCTCTCACCACCGGAAGGTGTTCTAGACCTTCCACTACCCCCTTCTCGTTTAATGCAAGGATCGCATAAATCTTGCACCCCTTGCGCATGCTCTTTCAAAGTTGCAAGGAAGAGATGAACCTCAGGGAAACTCCCTGGTTCCGGCCTACAATCACATGTCTCTGTCCCTCATCATCGACCAAACTCAATCGTTTTGTCTTACAGTATCGCCTCATGTGATTCCAACCAATCCATACCAATCACGACATCATAAGATCCTAATATCATGACGTACATGTTGTCCATGGTGACAAACTCTCCTAGGTTAAGGGTACATCCCGTAACCTTTCCTCCAACCCTTTGTTTGGCTCCCGAAGCCATCTCTACGAAGCTAAACTCATCCTGTTCGACTGCCTTTACCTTAATCCTTTTTAGCGCTGCACCAGAAATGAAACTCTCGGTAGCACCGAGATCTATCAAGATACTAAGGGTCTGGTCAGCGACGGTACCTGTCGTCTCGAGCAAAGTCGACTGATGCTCTGCCTGGTGGTTATTCACCGATGCATAAATCCGATGGGCCTTGCCCATATCGCCCATGGTAGAGGGTCCAGCTGATCCAAAATCTCTAGTCCTCTCCACAGGGCAGTCGCGCTGGTAGTGTGGCTCCCCACACGTCCAACACCCTTTCTTCGGTCTAGTACTCCTAGTACCCAAAGTCAAAGATGAATTCTAACAATAAGGCCCAACTCGAACTTTTTGACCTTAAGTTTCTGGGTAACTTGGTGCAGAGCATATCGAAGCAGCTCCAAAATGGGCCTCGTACTCGGGCACCGTGTGGCTACCTCATCACAAGGCGTCGAACTTGTTGAGATGATTCTCAATGAATTTCTTAGAAACATACCTCTCCTGGAACTGTCCCTCAAATAGTTCCCATGACACGTCGCCAATGTCCAGGTTCAAAAGGGGCAGGAGCGTCTTCCGCCATAAAAGAGTGCTCCCCTTTAGTGGAAAGACCACCATGTGGACCTTCACGATGGAGGTCGTAAATGCTAAGTGTGAAGCACACGCCTTGCTCTACTACTATGATTCGATGACACCACCGTCCATGAAACTCATGGACGCTAGAGCTCATCTCTCTTGAGATCTAGGAGGATGCTATCGGTACCATCTATTGTGCGTTGTGGACCCTTAGGGGCGCCCTCTAAATGCGATCTCCACGAGGACACGTTAAGGTTTTTACTTAACACAAGGGTTAATACTCATGGGTTTACTGTAGTGGAAAGCCTGGCGATCCACAGTCGTAGGGTTGAACCTGCTCTGATACCATGTGTAACAACCCCATCCGGTGTGACTCCTACGATGTACAACCGGTAAAAGCACACTTAATTGTTTTTTTTTTGTGTGTGTGTGTGTGTAGGAAGGTAATAGTGACAATATACTCAACATTGTGATATGAAGACGAACACAATGCATGCAACTCACGCCACAACAACATAACGACCTAACATAAAATCACATCAAGCACCTGGGATCCATGTACGACATTCAACTGATGAAGAATAAGAATGAATACCCACTTGTCCTACCCTACAATGGTTAGGACCTCCAGGACACATAAGAAACGCTCAAGCCTAGGTTCCCATCGATTTTGACCATTTAAGGTCTCAAGGCTGACGACTGTTCTGAGGAACAAGGAGGTGTCTACATCTCGCCCGACACAAGCAGACCAAGCCCACTAAGCTAAGGACAATCATTAATTATAATAAACAACAACACCCTCAATGGAAAGCGCAAGCTAAAAACGATTTCATCAACAACCCAACCATTAATCAAGGCTAAAAGTTCAATATCTACGATTTAAATTGGCGTTAATTAATGATTGATTAACCAGTCTAAATTCCATTAGTCAACGAGTTACCAAATGAACTTAACATGAATTACGACTCAAATTTAGCGAGTCTAAGTTACCAATTAGGCGACATCTATAAATCCAACTAGCATCAATTACATATCCAATTTAGCAAGTCTAAATTTCAGCTAGTCAACTATTTGGCAATTCTAAATTGACCTTAAAAGCAACAAGCTAGCAAGTATAAATCATGATTAGACATTAACTACAAATATAATCTAACATTAATACGGTCTAACGTTAGCCATTGCCACAATATGAACAATATTCACTATATCAAACTACAATGTCTAAGATTATAATGCTATTAATGACTTTAACATCCAACCCACCGTTTGGCCATTAACTAAATCAAAATAGTAACAATCTTGATGTAGTATGCTACCATTAATACAATAATAAGCAATTAGCAAGGCATCTAATCGTGACAATTAACCTATCATTTAATATAGCTATAACATCATTACTACATCAAGGCCGAAAGCAACAACTAAGCATTTATTAACTCAATAAATTCCACATGCATCTATCTTTATTCTAGGTACCAAAATGAAAGCTGCCTAGAACAATAAAGAAATCAGCTAAGAGGTGTAAGTGCCATAGCGCCATAAACAATCTACGAAAGACTAAGGCCATGCACCTAAAAGATTTACTGCCACGCGCCCTCAAGGAGCCACTGCCAGGTAAAGGTAAAACTTAGGTCATAAACACTGAAGCAAGCTGGTAGCCTAGATTGATGTCATTACAGTTTGATAGGCAAAGTCAGCCATTTAGGCAACTAGTGGCCATTTAATCATCAAGAAGGAATCTGTTGACCATTCCAGTGCTGTAGCAATTATTTTGGCGAATAATAAGGTAATTAATTTAGCATTAAACATTGCAATTGAGGCCATTAACAAATGCTCAACCAAGAACAATAATTGTTATTGCCAAAGAATAACAGTGTCCAGAACATTATTGCCAATTAAAATCACTGTTAGGTAAAGTAAGGAAAGGACATGCATGGGCATTATCACTATTAGGTACAAGAAAACGCTAGGGTAACAAACAACCTTTTGTTTTTTTTAAAGGAAAAGTCAAGTCTTCACCAGGGTAAAATCGCCAAGGTATCAAACAATCGTTTTCAAGGAAATTAGCAGTCTTGCACGGAAAATAAAAACGCAGACTTCAAGGCGAATTCGCCAGGCAACCGTCAGCTGCTAAAACATCATGGAGGTAGCAAAAGGGGGACTAGGGTATTAAAATGAAACACATAAGAATAAAAATAAAAAAACACAGGCATGCTAACAATGTCATAAAGATTGATAAAAGCCGCAGGCACTCACCATAGCAGGTAATAAGTATAGGTTAAGAATAATTGTGCCATACCTAATAAAATACGCAGATGGAAGGAACTAAAATCCAGCCGAAAACGCGGAAGTGAGGGATCACGTGAAGGACACACAGGTCGTCAAGACATAGAGGAGGAACTGGGTAGAGGATGCACAAGTGAGAGGATAGCAACACCGAGCTCAAGTGTAAGCCACAGAGGCTGCTGCGATCAACCCTCATGCAGAGAGAAGCGGTTTCCCCCAAACACCGAGATCAACAGTAGCGTTGCTTAGTGAAAAAAAAAACATTGTTTCAGTCCAATAACCACTGGAATTGGTGAATTTTAAAGCATTCAAGGAGGGGTAGCAAGACACCATTGTTTGGAATCGATATAACATCCGGTTACATAATAACAATCTCCATCCCAATTGTTGTCTACTGAATATAAAAATTTCGCTATCGCTGAAGTCGCAGGATAAATTCTCTCACTCACACTAGATATAAATTGCAGTAAATAAATTCACATTCGATGCATAAACACAAGGCTATAATTATACATCAAGCATAAAAACAAACGTACAGGTAACATTTTTACATCTATTACATATTGACTTTCACAGAGGTAATAATTTTTACATTCATTACATATCTACAATCGTAGGGGTAATATTTTACATCTATCACATATTACAATCGATGAAGTAATATTTTTACATCATTACCTAATTAAAATAGTAGAGGTAATATTTTTTTTACATCTATTACATAATTACAATCGCAGAGGTAAGATTTTTACATCCATTACATAATGAAAATCATAGAAGTAATAAAAACAAGTCAATCCAACAAGAACCGAAACACAGATCGAAGTTAAATACTTTTTACATCTCGACATACCAATATAAAAATGCTGACATCAGTAAGAGGACTCCAGGGCCATAAGGATAACTCATCGAAAGGATCATAGGGATTCTATTAGTGAAGGCGCAGAAAAATAAACAACAAGGAAGCAAGATAATCCATATGTAGAGGCCATATCGGAAGGCGCAAGTCAAACAAACAGGAAAGGAAAACAACAGAGGTAGACGACTGATAGGTTTGTCCTTTTCTTCATCATCCTCGCATAGAAAAGCAGGGTGTTGAGATCCATAGGTGTTTTAACGCTAAGGCAACGACCGTAGATTAGTCTCTTGGCCGACTTCTCAGGCGAGGACTGGTGAGCTAGGGACGAAAACTAAGCAACCATGAAGGACACAATCAATCACAGCCAGGTGATCAAGACATGCGGGAAAACGAAGTCCATGGAAGACATCAATTTACTTCTCCAATAAATAAGTAGATGCAAGAATAAGTCCTAATACAATCTACCAAACAAAAATGAAGAGAGTGTATCGTTGCCTGATCACCCACTCTGAATGACGTCCCACGTGCTCCATGAAACTCCTGCTCATCGACCGTCGAGACTTCATCGATACCTCCCAGCCAATGCTAGGGGTGCTCTTCTTCCCCCTTAGCCCCTTGAGCCGCAAAGGGGACACACACACACCATCTAGAGATTTCGACTAGCTCCTAGATCGCCTCACAAGGCCGAGCTACCACTCCTCACCGAGCTGGGTATCCCAACTCCTACAAGTTAAATCAGTCAAGTAGATAATTCTGCAGCGTAACGTTACACAAACAGGAGATGGTCCTTCATCCTTTTCCTTCCTTCATTATATAGAGTTTCGAATTTCCTTTCCTTCCTAAAATCTCATTTAATTAAAGTTTTAAAAATAAATTCCTAAAATTTCTTCTCCGTACAAGTGTCCCCCGTCCCCTACATTCCTCCATAATTTAATTTCTTTAATTAATTAATTATCTTTATTTCCCTCACCCACCTAGAGTTACTCCTAGAATCACTCCTAGGTGTCCCCAAATTCTCTTACAGGTTTTAATGACTTTCCCCACCATTAAATTGCTAGTTCAGTTTAAATTAGAAAGCTCTTAAATGGTAGATTCTTAATAAGTTTGACTTTCTGCTTTTTCCCTTATGTTCCCTTTTTCCCTTTTTATGTTTACCTCTTTTCCTAGTTTCCTAATATTTTAGATTTTCCCTCTTTCCCCTTTTAATTAGAACTCAAAAGGCAGGTGTGGAAATTAACCCTTTTCCCCTTTTCTCATTTAATTAATATATCAAAATAATAAAACAATTAATTCCCTTTTTTTTTTAAATGTTATTCCAACAGATTTTTGAATAAATTAAATTTCTTACTCCCTCCGTGTTACCAGATTTAACGAAGATCATACTCTTTATTTATTTTGTTTATATATATATGTTTATATATATATATGTTTATATATCAATTTTTTTTTTTAAATAAAAAAGATAAAATTTTACCACTAGCATGATTTAGAACTAGGCCTTAATTTTCGTGATGGGCAACATTTAATTAGGGAAATTGTTTTAAAAATACTTAACACGTTATTCATCCTAAGGCCATCTAGGTTCATTCCTCTATTATCCACAATGCGACATGCCCTTCAGGACGCACTAGGTTCTCCAAGGGTGCCACTCGCCTCATCTATTCCCTTGCGCGATGTGCCCTTCAAGACGCACTACGTGCTCCAAGGGTGCCACTCACCTATTGAATGACTTGGTAGACATCAATAACCCCTGGAGTCAATACTCCACCAGGTGAACTTGTGGGAGACTAAGGGCCTCTAAGGAATAAGGACCCCGCCTTATTGCGCACCCCTTAGAATCATCGTGAGCGACTGTTGCAGTCTACCCTCACGGTATCGTGGGTCCTCTTGAACTAGGTAATCGTTAACCTATAGTTCGAGCCACGACGGGAGTGCTAGTAGGCTGTGGCAGGGCTGCTATCCACACCTCTCCCTCAACATCTCTGGTAGTCATGCGTGACCCCTTTACTCCACATGTTAGTCTGGTCGACAAGCTATCATCATCTTGCATCATCAACGAATCATGTTAGAATATATCCATATCATATCATCTAATCAGAAGCACTAAAATCACAGTAAAACAATCAAACCCCAATAGTACACTCCCTGACTCGATCCAGAGTCCAAGGGGTTCCATCGATGCCTCGACATCCTCTAGGTCCATAATCCTGCACACTCAGTAAAACCGAGTCAATAACACCTGTCTATGTCGAGGCGGTAAAACAACATGTCATCAACCCATAATGCCTCATAATCAAAATCAAAAGTTTTAATAGCATAATAATCCGGATCACTTGCGAGCAAGTGTCCTCAAAGAATAAGTTCGCTCGGTGCGCTAGAGCGGGATGTTACAATTTTTTTTAATTTCTCGTCTTCTTCCAATAGCATAATAGTATTTTTGATCAACGAAAATGTCTGATAGTTTCTTTGATATTTCTTCAAATTTTCTTGGCAATGAACTTATTTCTTCAACATAATCTTTTGAACTTAGAATGGATAAAGTCTTGATTTGTGATCAATGGCCTAGTGATTAGAGAAACTTTGAAAAAATTTGAAGTGTGGTCAAAAGATTAATCAAACTTGGTCTTAAAAAAGGGGGAATGGATCGATATCAGATGTAGCTCTGATACCAATGAAATGAACAAGGTTCATTTACTAAATATGAGCAAGGTTCATTTACTGAATATCCAATATAAAAAGGATGATTAGGTTAAAATCCATATAGGACAAGTAATAAATATATTTAATAGTGAATAAGACATGATGATTTAAAATGATGAATAACCTTGGTATTTATAGGACTCAAGGTGGCCTTTCACGTAAAGCCATGTCTTTATATGATGCACCTTTTAATAATTAATATCCTAAGTTCTCTAATTTAAGTATATATGTTTATGAATACTATTTATTTTATATACATTACAACTTATCATAACCATGATAAATAATGCATTACTCAACATCATATCTCTATGAATACCTATTCTCCATATGGAATTTCTCGACATCAAATAATGAAATTATTAATAAGGATGGGTTCTCTTGTTACTTGGATCAATACCAATGCAAGAGAACAATTCTAGCTTTCATTGAGATGCATTAATAAACATTGAGAATATATAATACCAATCCACAAAAAATCAACAAATTGCATCAATATCCCAATCTGAAATAGTTTCAATTTCTTTTACATTCGAAACATAATCACACTTAATTGACCATAGTTGCACATATTACAACATTAATTTTCCATAAAATGCACCTCAAATATTACATCCAAAATTGATGTGATTTATCATTATGGAAATCAATTTCGTGATGGATTGCAAACTAAGATATCAAGCTTTCAATGGAATATAACTTTCTTCCATGAAAAATTGTTTATTTTCAGATTTTAAACTCAGAAGTTATGTATTCAAAGGGATGCAATTTTCTTCTAATAAAATTGGTTTTCATTTGGCTTTCTTATTGGAAACAAAGTGTTCACAATCGCTATGATTTTTCCAAGGACAAATTGGGCATGAAGAATCCATAAATAATTCATCAATAAGAACAACCCATCCATATTGCACAAGAGAAAACACACTTGGCATGGTTATATAAGTACATTTCGGTTTAGGAATTTTGTCAAACACATTGTTTGCATAACTTTCTTACGAAAAAATACAAATCAATTTGGCATGATATTTATTCACATTACTAGGTAGACCTTAGGGTACGATGTGGGATTGATAAAGATGGACTTTCCTTGTTGGAAATGCCATTGCAGAGAGAGAGAGAGGATGTTTCCTTGAGGATTCCCTCTTTGGCTCTTCTAAAGTGATTATATTGCATCAATTTCTACCTAGTGTTTTAAAAATCAGTCAGAGTTGACTCAGACTTCGTCAACTTGAATGAGTTGATAGATGAGTGTATTTAATCAACTAGTAGATTGGTTCAAAGGTTAGCTTGGTACCATCATTTCTCTTGGTTCAAAGGCCGAATATGAAGAGATGGCTGAGTGGAAATTTGACAATCTGTTTAGGGAATATAGACTGCCCATAAGGGGATATTTCCAACAGAAGCGCAGTTATGTGATAGGTGCATTCCTCTGGCCTAATCAAATTTAAGCTTGAGATGCCTTTACGATGGTATGTTGTACTATCATAATAAATTTGTAGACATTGGGCTCTAAATTGTGCAATATATAGAAAGCCAAATTAAATGCAATGCTTTCAGAATCTTCTTGCTTTTCCATGGAGGGAAGGGAAGCCACACCTCCTTTCCTCTTTCAAAGCGTAGTGTAATTCTGGAAAGGTAGTTGTTATTGTGATTGCATGTGTGGGTAGCGTGAATGGTAGGTAAAGTGGCACTTAAATTGTGTAGGTTGTGTTCCTAATCCTCTCATTTGGTTGAGAGGTTGATATATTAGTTTGGATATACATGGCCCTTTAAATTACTCATGTAAAAGGTGAAATTGTTAAAGTAACAATTTTACGTTTAGAGCTACATGGCTATGCAAGTGTAACTCTATGTTCATGTGTATTAAAAATAAAAAATGCATAACTCTGTGTTCATGTGCATTAAAAAAATTGTAAATTAATGTATTTAGTTAATAACTACCATAGATTCATTTTAATTTTGGAGGCATAAGCTTCCCTTCAAGTTTTGGAGGTGAAAGCTTTCCTTTAAGTTTCCTTCTGCATGAAAGATTGAAAATTTTCCTTCTGTTTCTGAATATATTTGTAATTGGTGAGTTTGATTTGATACATTTTGTAAAAACATATCTTCATTACTTTCGGTTATTAAATCATCATCATTTCATATTTCATTCCTTGAATTAGGACATAAAGAAAGATTTGTTGGATAATCTTGTTGATCTTCCTATAAATGAATGTTATAGGAAGATCAAAGTGAAGAGCATGTAAATTTTAGAATCAAATAATGGATCAAATTCTTCAACACATATATATAACTTGTAGTAGAATCACTTTTCCTTAATATTAAAGACTGACAAGGTTGACAACTAGTACAAATTCAAGAGAAACGTCCTTAACCTTCCTACAATAAAAAAAAAATTAAGAAAATTGTTATACTCTCATTAAGGGCACAAACATGTCACTCAAAAGGAATTTAACCTAAGTGGATGGGGAGAATAGAAATCATTCCTCCCAACCACCCAAGCTACAACCAATGGACAACATCATATATATTTATATACATACATTAGTAAGTCTAATGGTTAAAACATGTTTTCTTCCTTCGAAGTCACAATTCAAATCTAAACTTACTTTAAACTCTTTATATTATTAAGACTTCTATATTAAATATAAAACCTCTAACCATATTATTAAAATCCTTAAAAATATTATTCAAAATATAAATTTCTTTACATCACTTATATATATATATATATATATATATATATATATATATATATATATATATAAAATACCCACCACTAAAATAGTTAAATTAAACATTCTTTCTACAACTTACTAATAAACTGGTTATAGTGCATATATTTATAAACTGAATAATATCGATAATAAATTTGAATATTTTTCTACAAACTTAATGAAAAAGTTAGCTATATCACAGATATTTACAACTCGGACAATACTAACAATATTACGCATTTCTATTTCTATATTCCAACATTTTACCCGTTGTAATCAATATCAGGCATAATATATCACAGTTATTTAACTTGAACAACACTAACAATATTAGGCATTTCTATTTCTATATTCCGATATTTTACCCGATATTTTACCTATGGTTATCAATATCAAGTATAATTTAAGCTTTTAAAATTAGTTCATAAATGATTAAGAATGACGTTATTCCTAATTTTATACTTTGTACATTATAACAACATTTATAATTACACGGAAGATTCATATAAGAATATAACCATTGTTATCAATATCAAGTATAATTTATAAAATCATATGGAGAGCACTTGTAAATAGTTCTAAGGTTTATTCGATCAAAAAAATTATGAGATTTCGTACAATTTCACAATAATAGACTTGAACTTATACATAATTGTGCAAAGTGAAGTTTTAATTAATCTATCACTTACAAAGAAGATGTTTAATGAAATTTTACTATCAGTGAAATACTATGCGTGTAATTTACTTGATGAAATATGTATTTGCGCAATGATTAAGCTTTAAGTTTGACCTTTAAAATTGGTCTCCTTGAGAAGACTCTTAGAGAAAACTCGACCTACTATAATTTTTATACAAGAAACCTTGGTGGATGCGGATAAGGCTAGAAATTTCATGTTTACGCTCATGCCTGATTGGATGATATGTGTTGTAAGCTCAGTTAGAAAGTATGGTGGGCTCCTTGTTTCTTGGGATCCTACTTGTTTTGAATTAGTGCCCGTCCTAAGCTGTGGTGGGATTTTTTTGACAGGTTCAAGCTTAGCGACGAAAAGGAAGGTGTCTCTCTTGAATGTTTATGGACCTTGCCAAGAATGTAAAAATTCTAGGAAAAAGTTGATAGAGTTGGTATTTTAGCAGTTGATGACTTGATTCTGGTAGGTGATTTGAATTTAACAACCAACTCAGAGGATATTTGGGGTGAGACAACCCAGGTAGATGCTCTGGCGAGCTTTTTTAAAGAGTTATTTTCAAAAAACAAGTTGGTGGATGTGGCTCTGGCTGAGGTGGTACCGACATGGAGGAATGGTAGGTCCAGATCAGAAGGAATAATAAAGAGATTAGATAGGTTCTACCTGGTGGAGACCGTGCTTACCACCTATTGTAGATTCCGAGCATGGGTTGAATACCCCTTTATATCAGATCATGTGCCAATTTTTCTCCAATTGGGAGAAGATAGATCTATGGCTGCATATCCTTTTAAACTAAATCCAACTTGGTTACAAGAAGCTTCCTTTGATTCATTGGTGAGTAAGCTATGGAAGGACACAACTCTAAATCTACAAGAGGGAGCGCAAAGAATATTGGTAAGGAAATTAGCTAGCTTGAAAGCTCGGGAAAAGATATGGTCAAATGAAAAAAGGAACGGGGAATGCCTGGAGATGGAAAAAATTGAAGGCAGTTTAGATGATGTCTTTCGCTTGAAGGCACATGGAATGTAGATTGAGGACTATGAGTACAAAGTGATAATTCTGGAGGATGAACGTAAAAATAAGCTTCTGGAGGAGGAGGAGCGCTAGAGACATAAAAGTCGTGCAATTTGGATTGCTAGTGGAGATAAAAATACTAAGTTCTTCCATCATTTTGCCAGCTTTCGGAGGAATACAAAGCACATATGGGAGATTGAAGATGAATCGGGAAGGACCCATTCGAAATTAGAGGACATAAATAATGTCGCTATCGACCATTTTAAAACCTTCTATCATGCCACATAATCAAATCTAATTGGTGAAGAGGTTGAGATTGCAAGGCTTTTCCCCAGGATGGTTAAGGAGGAGGATGTCTCATCTCTTGAAAATCAATGCACAAAGGATGAAATTCTATAGGTCTTGAAAGGATTCACAAAGGATAAAAGTCCCGGGCCTGATGGTTGGACTTTTGAATTTTTTCTTTGTTATTTTGAGTTAGTTGGGTAGGCCTTGCTTGATGTTGTGGAGGATTCAATATTAAGAGGCGAAGTTATAAAGAATATGAACTCTAGTTTTATTGCACTAATCCCTAAAGTTAACTGTCCTAGCAAGTTCTCTGATTTTCACCTAATTTCCCTTTGTAATCTATGCTATAAGATAATATAAAAAATAATAACAAAGAGAATTCATCCTATCCTCTCTCGAGTGCTATCAAAAGAACAACTGGGATTCCTTAAGGGAAGGAAGATATTAGACGTTATAGGCATGGCACAAGAGTGCCTGCACAACATAAAGACAAAAAAAATACAAGCTATTATATTAAAGTTGGACCTTAAGAAGGCATATGACTGTATTAATTGGGACTTTCTAAGGCTTGTCCTCCTACAATGTGGATTTGGGTTGGCAACTACAAATTGGATAATGGGTTGTGTAACTTCTACTTTTTTTGCTATACTGATCAATGGGGAGGCGACAACCTTCTTCCAAATCAAGTGAGGGCTTGGCCAGGGCTGTCCTTTGTCGTCCTTCTTATTTATTCTCGTGATGGAAGGCCTTAGTATTTTGCTAAAGAAGGGAGAAGCCGAGGGGGTTCTGATAGGGATAAAAATCTCCAAATTATGAAAGATTTTACACTTGTTATTTGTGGATGACGTGATCATTATGACAAGTGCAAAGCTACCTGAATGGATTGAGATAAGTAAAATTCTCAATTTTTTCTGTCGGGTGTCAGGGATGAGAGTCAATATTCAAAAATCTACCTTCCTCCATATGGGCATTCAACAGGAAAATCTATATGAGTTGAAAGTTTTATATATTTTT
The DNA here is from genome assembly GCA_009831015.1 of Picea engelmannii. Lineage (NCBI taxonomy): Eukaryota > Viridiplantae > Streptophyta > Pinopsida > Pinales > Pinaceae > Picea > Picea engelmannii. The sequence continues at coordinate 70,891 of ML802653.1, read as the reverse complement.
GATTTCAAAGATCTTTTGGGGGGTTTCAATTACCTGGGTTATTTTCTAAAACTAGATAGCTATAGAGCTGAAGACTGGAGCTGGCTTATAGAAAAGTTTGAACACAGAATCAACCACTAGTGTAACAGGCTATTATCATTGGGAGGTAGGTATGTTCTTGTTAAGTATGTCTTGGAAAGTCTCTTAGTTTATTGGTTGGCATTAGCTCATATCCCACTGTCGGTTCTAACAAAAATTAGAAAGTTGGTATTCTCCTTTCTTTGGTCTGGCAACAAGAAGAGTAGAAGATATCATTTATGCAAGTGAGAATCTGTTTCGAAGCCAAAGATTTATGGAGGATGGGGGGTAAGAAATATATACATTTTCTATCGGGCCTTGGCATCAAATACTTAATGTAGAGTTCTGACTAAACCTGGAATATGGAATAGGGTGACAAAAGACAAATATTTTCCCCATGAACAGGTCCATTCGTGGTTAATATTGACATAGACAAGGGAGACTTATGGATCTCATACTTGGAAAAATTTAATTAATTCATTACCGCTTGTTTTACAATATCTGGCATGGAACCCGGGCATAGAGCAATTGATGGTTATTGGGAGAGATGTTATTTTGGGAATGGGAAAGGATTCGTTTTTATCAGATGAGTTAGTTGAGTGCCTAAACCAAAAAAATGTACACTTTCTATAGCAAGCGAGTTGTGACCAAGTCCAGGGATCCCTCAGATCAAATTGGTTAGATGACACAGACCTGGAGCTTGAAGGTGATTTAGCCACTTAATGGGAAAAGTATAGAAAGGGTCTGAAAAGATCTAGTATACATCTTCAGGACCGCTCAGATGCCTTACAATGGACAGGAGGAGATAACACAGGTCAACTAACGATAAAGAATGTGTATAATGCAGTAGCAAAAAATCTCTGGTTGACAAAAGTGATCAGATGGAGGAGAAATTTCTGGAAATGGGAATGCCCCTTAAAAATTAAGTTATTTACTTGGATGGTAGAAGAAAATAAGATTCTATCATGGAAAAATCTCCAAAAAAAAGGATGGGTGGGTCCAGGCATGTGTTTCCTTTGCAATCGTAGTAGTGAGATAGGTAAGCACATTTTTGTAAATTTCCCATTCACCATTGCAGTACGAAACATGGTAACAAATGAGCTAAAATTACCAAGAGGATGGATTGGAAAATTCGTTTACGATTGTTATGAAAATTGGATAAAGATGAATCCATCTTTCCCCATGCTGCCTGCATTTCTCAGCTGGTACATTTGGAATGAAAGAAATACTACTATCTTCGAGGCAAACTCTCCCTCTATTCAAAAGGTTGCTTACAAAGCTACTAGAGCAGTTAATATTTATGGAAACAAGGTAAAAGACTTTCTCCCTCGTACTATTCATGTGAATATTCCGGTTGATAAAGTGATGCAGGAGCATCGCCAACATCAAGCGAGCCAACGCGGAAGGCAAAAGACAGCTGGAAAAGCACCAACACACATTTTGAAATTACCTAGAAGTTGTTGCGCGATCTTAAATGAGCCATTAAGATGAGGCACACTTGTAAATTATAAACGGACCTTGAGCCATTTGATCTCGTCCTTAGTAGGTAGAAGGCATTTAAAGTAGTTAATGCAGGTAGATAGAATTTAATTCTAGATTAGACAGTTTGAGAGCGCAAGAGGGAAATGGGATATAGACACCCTCATTGTGTATTGTAACATTATTATGAGCATAGACTGAAGAAAAGCAGAGAGCTGTGTAAGAACACCCATGTACATATATTTGGATTAATAGAAAGAGGTTGATTCAAATTCATGGTTTTGTGTTGTTCTCTGTGTATTGATGCTGAATTATATGCTCATGAATGTTTGTTTCTTGTTATACATTTGCTTTATGTGCTGTGTATATGATTTTATGTTTGAATTTGAAATATGAAAGGAAGTAGGAATGAGTTTCAATTGTTTCTCTATCTGAGTCAGAGTTCTTGCAAGGAGGGCAGTTGAAGTGTCCACAAGGAGTGCGTTGACAGAAGGGTTCAGATAGAGATATCTTTTGTTCTCATTCACTCTAAGGTGCAGACAGGGACAGGAGCCATGAAAGGAGTGCGCAGGCCGAGTGAAGTCTCAGGGTTGTGAACCTGAGTGAAGGCATTGAGGGACTGCTGCTGCAGGTGTGTGCAGGGTTAGAGGAAGTTCAACACTTAGAAGTATCTGAATATTGCCGCAAGGAATGCACGCAAGAGTTTTTTTCTAAGACTCAGAATTATAAGAAAACTCAGGAAGGATAAGGCCTTCAAAACTGTTGAAGGGCAATGCAGATAAGTTGTGCATTGAAGTTTACAAAAGGTGCCGGAATTTTGCGCCATAGGTGGACAAGTACTGCGGAGGAACACTTAGTCATTCGGAGAAATCGCCAAGGGAGGAAGGACGGACAGTCGAAATTCTTTGAGGAGATTTCGTGAAATTCCGTGAGCCCTCAGATCCCAGGAAGGAGCAGGGAGGTTACGGCAGAAGCGAGAGAGGTTCAAAGCTCAGGAGGGGTAGGACCATAGATCCGAGCCATAAGGGTTGTCGGATTTACTCGTGAATTCCCATATCGGGGTTTCGTAGGTTGAAACTCCGCAAACATTACAATAGGAATCGCAAAATTGCAAAACTTGATATCCCGAAAGGTTAAGGAACAGTGTGGGCCACAAGGGTCGGTGACGTGGACAGGTGGCACACTGTATTGGGGTTTCGCAGTGGGAAGTCCCGAAACAAGTGCATTAGGATTCATGATACCGCGAAATCTGAAGTGTCGATAAGGAGGAGTGACGTGAAGGGTCGAACTCGCGCGTGTGTCGGAGTTTCGGCGTATCGGGAATTGGGGGTCGGTAAAACGAGTTGCTCGACATTGCGAGTTCCGAATTCGTGATAGGGAAAATCCCAATAGGAAAGGGTCAACGTTGACTGTCATCGGGCTTCAGGGATTCGAGAGTCCAACACTTGACCATTGACCTTGCAAAGTCACGAAGTCCAATCTCCCGAGTGTGAAGAGGAGATCCCGTGGAGAGTTTGCTGTGGGTGCAGATTTCCCGATAGGGAAATAGAAGAACCTTTTTAAGTTCTTCGTGTCGAGGAGGAAGGAAAGATCCTGTGTGCACACCGACCTTCCGACCTGCGGGTTGTGAGGGAGCGGGCGTTGCCGTCAAGTTGGTATCAGAGCCCATAAAGTTTCTTTGTTTTCTGTAGCAGAGAAAAAGAATTCACCATGCCGCCAAGGAGAAGGGACATGCAGACACCCGATCCAGAGGAGGGGGAAATGATGAGAAGAAGAGGCAGGTAGATGACAGATCCAGCGATGGAGAGAGAAATACGTGATCTACGAGCTATACTCGAAGACATGGAGACAACGCAAAGACACACAGTCGGTGCGGGGGATCTCAGTGATTCCGAAAGCGAAGTTGAGGCTGAACGTGAAGAAGAAGTTGCAGCTGAGGATGCATCAAACAAGCATTTGATCAGAGGTATTGCAAGGATGGGTACAAGAGTAAAGATGAACATTCCATTTTATGAGGGAAATCTGGATGCAGAGGAGCTTCTAGACTGGATTAGAGCTCTAGACACATACTTTGACTATGAAGATATCGAGGAGGACAAGAAAGTCAAGCATGTTGTCACGAGATTGAAGGGACATGCAACATTGTGGTGGGATGAACTACAAGCTGATAGACGATGCAAGGGAAAGCAGAAGATCAAGAGCTGGGATAGAATGATCGCGAAGCTGAAGGCGAAATTCATCCCCAGAGATTATCAAATTACTCTGTTCAGGAGGATGCAGAACCTGAGACAGAAGCTGATGACAGTGAAAGAATACACTGAGGAATTCTATAAACTGAACATCAGGGCAGGTCATCGGGAGAGCGATGATGAGAAAGTTGCCAGATATATGAATGGCCTGAGGTATGATATCCAGGATGAGATGAGCATGGTAACCATCCAAACGGTGGAAGATGCTTATCATATGGCTCTAAAAGCAAAAGAGAAGCTGAGCCGAAAACAGAGTCAGAGGGGTTGAGGCAGAAGTCAGCCCATAGGCAAATCAGTTTCCTAGGATAAATATCAAAAGCCCAAGGAGGACTGGAAGAAACCCCAGACTCGAACTGAGAGAGGTGGAACCTCACAGTGAGGGAAGTATGTTGAACAAAGAGGACAACATAATGAGCAGAGAGGAGATTATGCTGACAACAACACTTTTCCTCGTACTAGAGGTAGAGGTAGAGGAAGAGGAAGAGGTGGAGTAATAACATGCTTCACATGTGGAAAGAATGGGCACAAGTCTTACGAGTGTCCAGATAAAAAGAAGGAGATTGGAGAATCTCACATCGCCGAAGCACAGAGGCGGGATGTTGAGGCAGAAGACGCTGAAGGCGGAAGATCGCTGATGATGCGAAAAGTCCTTTTGACACCCGAGAAGGAGGTGGAGAGTTCAGTCCAAAGGAACAGATTTTTCAGGATTGCTTGTAAGACCAAGGACAGGGTATGCAAGGTCATTGTAGACAGTGGTAGCACGGATAATCTCGTTTCTACAAAGATGGTAGAGAAGCTGGAGCTGGAAACGATTGATCATCCAAGCCCATATAGATTTTCGTGGCTACAGAAAGGACACCGGGTAACTGTCACTAAACAGTGTTTAGTTGAGTTTAAGATAGGAGGATATAATGATAAGATCTTATGTGATGTCATTCCTATGGATTTTTTTCATCTATTGTTGGGTAGACCATGGCAATATGACAGGAATGTGATTCATGATGGGAGAATGAACACATACACCCTAGATAAGAATGGGAGGACTCACATGTTGCTTCCAATTAAGGATAAAGAGGCGAAACTAGAAGTAAGAAACACAGTACTTCTCATGAGTGGGAAGGAACTTCTTACAGAGGTTAAGAAGAAGGAGGATCCACAGTTCATTGTGGTCAAAAAACCAAGGATTGTGTTGACTAGCACAAGGGTGGATGATTTACCAGAAGAAGTTCAGGAACTGCTGGAAGAGTTCACTAACATCATAGTGGACGAACTACCTCGTTCGTTGCCACCAATCAGAAGTGTGAGTCATTATATTGATCTCATACCAGGAGCCAGTTTACCAAACAAAGCCACGTACAGATTGACACCACAATAGAATGAATAAGTTAAGAGGCAAGTCCAAGACTTGTTGGACAAAGGTTTGGTTAGGGAAATCTTGAGTCCATGTGCTGTTCCAACAGTACTCAGTCCGAAGAAAGACGGAGGTTGGAGAATGTGTACTGACTCGAGGGAGATCAACAAGATAACCATCAGGTACAGATTTCCATTGCCAAGGATGGATGATCTGATGGATTGCTTGAGTGTAGCAAAGTATTTTTCAAAGATTGATTTGAAAAACGGTTATCATCAAATCCGCATGAGAGACGGTGATGAATGGAAGACAACATTCAAAACCAACGAAGGGTTGTATGAATGGCTTGTTATGCCGTTTGGCTTAACAAATGCGCCGAGTACCTTCATGAGGTTGATGAACGAATTCCTGAGGGAGTTCATCGGAAAATTTTTCATTGTGTATTTGGATGACATATTGGTTTACCGTAAGACAGTGGCAGAGCACCTGAAGCATTTGGCTACAGTGATGCAGAGATTACAACAGGAGAAGCTATTGATAAATATGAAGAAATCCTCATTCATGAAGACAGAGCTCATTTACTTGGGGTTTGTTATTTCTGCAAATGAGTTGAGGATGGATCCAGATAAGGTGGAAGTGATCAAGAATTGGCCATCACCGAAAAATATTTTTGAGGTGAGAAGTTTTCACGGATTAGCTAGTTTCTACCGGAAATTCATCAGGAATTTCAGTGGAATTAGTGCAGCGATGATGGATACAGTGAAGAAAAGACACAAATCTTTTCACTGGACAGTGGAGGCTGAGAAAATTTTTAATCTGTTGAAGAGGAAGATTACGGAACGACCAGTTCTGGTGTTGCCGGATTTCCAGAAGACATTTCAAGTGAAATGCGATGCAAGCGGATTTGCAATCGGGGCAGTCTTGAGTCAAGAAGACAGGCCGATAGCATACTTCATCGAGAAGCTGAATGAAGCGAAAGTGAAGTACTCCACTTATGACAAGGATTTTTATGCTATCATCCAGGCATTGAAGAAATGGAGGCATTACTTGATCCTGAAAGAGTTTGTCTTATACAGTGACAATCATGCACTGTAGTTTGTGACTCAACAGGATAAGTTGAATCATAAACATGTCAAATGGATTGAGTATTTGTAGAATTTCACATTTGTGATTAAACATATTTCTGGTACTGCTAACAAAGTGGCTGATGCTTTAAGCAGGAAGTGTTTGCTGTTTCAGGAGTTCAAATTCAAAATGTTGGGTTTTGATGATCTCAGGGACATGTACGCTGATGATCCAGATTTTAAGGAGGCGTATGAAGCAGTTGAGAATCCAATTCTCAAGGAAAAAATCCAATGGATAGAGTATATGATCCAGGAAGGATTGTTGTTTAGGGGCAATCAACTGTGTATTCCGAAATTCTCCATGAGGGAGAATTTGCTAAAGGAGAAACACAGTGGAGGATTGGCAGGGCACTTTGGTCACGACAAGACGTTCACAAAGCCGAATGAGTCATATTTTTGGCCGGGAATGCGAGCAGACGTTAGGAGATTCGTGGACAGATGCAAAATTTTCCAGCATTCGAAGGGAAGGAAGCAGAATGCGGGGTTTTATCAACCATTGCCCATACCAGAGAGGCCATGGGATGCAATTAGCATGGATTTTGTATTGGGGTTTTCAAGAACACAAAGAGGTTGTGATTCAATCTTTGTGGTGGTGGATGGATTTTCCAATATGGAACACTTCATTCCATGTCATAAAACCAGTGACACAACTCACATTGCGAATCTGTTTTTCAAAGAGGTCATTCGACTTCATGGGTTGCCGAAGAGTATAGTTTCAGATCGAGATATGAAATTCATAGGGAATTTTTGGAGGACCTTATGGAAGAAGCTGGGAACTAACTTGTCATTTAGTTTGGCTTATCATCCTCAAATGGATGGACAGACGAAAGTGGTGAACAAAAGTCTGGGAGACTTGCTGAGAAGCTTGGTGACAGAGCACCACAGCCAGTGGGACAACATATTACCACAGACAGAGTTTGCTTATAATGACTCAGTTAATAGGAGCACAGGGCAGAGTCCATTTCAGGTTGTCTATGGCATGCAGCTGAGAGGAATTTATGAACTGAGGGATTCACAATAGACTGCGACTAGGAGCGCTAGTGCAGAAGAATTCACAGAGGCGATGAAGGAACTTCACAGCCAGGTGAAGGAGCCATTGTAGAATTCAAGCAAGGAGTACAAGCGTAGAGCCGATCATCATAGAAGACAACTTCAGTTTGAAGTTGGTGACTTGGTTCTGGCACATTTGAGAAAAGAAAGGTTCATGAGAGGAACATATAATAAGCTGAAGATGAAGAAAATCGGGCCATGTAGGGTCTTGAGGAAATTTGGGGCAAATGCTTACGAGATTGAATTACCCAATGGGATCGAAATTTCTCCGATATTCAATATATTGGATTTGTACCCATATAGAGATGAAGAAGCAGGATATGGGATTGAGCAGCCAGTGATCCAATGGCAAAAGCAGATGCCAGTTGCAGAAAATCCGCAGATGGAGTGCATACTGGATAAAAGAGTGGGAAAAAGGACCAGGCGAAAGCAATACTTTGAGTATCTGGTCAAATGGAAGAACTATCTAGTTGAAGATGCCAGCTGGGAGAGTGAGGCAGAGATACAGAAGCATGGATAGACCATGTGGGAGCTCATGGATAGGAGCCCATGAAAATTTTCAAGCGAGGGAGTATGATGCAGGAGCATTGCCAACATCAAGCGAGCTAGCGCGGAAGGCAAAAGACAGCTGGACAAGCACCAGCACACATTTTGAAATTACCTAGAAATTGTTGCGCGATCTTAAATGAGCCATTAAGATGAGGCACACTTGTAAATTGTAAACGGACCTTGAACCATTTTCTCTCGTCCTTAGTAGGTAGAAGGCATTTAAAGTAGTTAATGCAGGTAGATAGAATTTAATTCTAGATTAGACAGTTTGAGAGCGCAAGAGGGAAACGGGATATAAACACCATTATGAGCATAGACTGAAGAAAAGCAGAGAGATGTGTAAGAACACCCATGTACATATATTTGGATTAATAGAAAGAGGTTGATTCAAATTCATGGTTTTGTGTTGTTCTCTGTGTATTGATGCTGAATGATATGCTCATGAATGTTTGCTTCTTGTTATACATTTGCTTTATGTGCTGTGTATATGATTTCATGTTTGAATTTGAAATATGAAAGGAAGTAGGAATGAGTTTCAATTGTTTCTCTATCTGAGTCAGAGTTCTTGCAAGGAGGGAAGTTGAAGTGTCCACAAGGAGTGTGTTGACAGAAGGGTTCATAAAGAGATAGATTTTGTTCTCATTTGCTCTAAGGTGCAGACAGGGACAGGAGCCGTGCAAGGAGTGTGTAGGCCGAGTGAAGTCTCAGGGTTGTGAACCTGAGTGAAGGCATTGAGGGACTGCTGCTGCAGGTGTGCGCAGGGTCAGAGGAAGTTCAACACTTAGAAGTATCTGAAGATTGCCGCAAGGAATGCACGCAAGAGTCTTTTTCTAAGACTTAGAATTACAAGAAAACTCAGGAATGATAAGGCCTTCGAAACTATTGAAGGGCAGTGCATATAAGTTGTGCATTGAAGTTTACAAAAGGTGCCGGAAGTTTGCGCCACAGGTGGACAAGTATCGTGGAGGAACACTTAGTCATTCAGAGAAATTGCCAAGGGAGGAAGGACGTATGGTCGAAATTCTCTGAGGAGATTTCGTGAAATTCTGTGAGCCGTCAGATCCTAGGAAGGAGCAGGGAGGTTAGGACAGAAGCGTCGAAGGTTCAAAGCTCAGGAGGGGAAGGACCGTAGATCCGAGCCACAAGGGCCGTCAAATTTACTCATGAATTCCCATATCGGGGTTTCGTTGGTTGAAACTCCGCAAACATTGCAACAGGAATCGCGAAATCGCGAAACTCGATATCCCGAAAGGTTAAGGAACAGTGTGGGCCACAATGGTCGGTGATGTGGACAGGTGGCACACTGTATCGGGGTTTCGCAGTGGGAAGTCCCGAAACAATTGCATCAGGATTCACGATACCGCGAAATCCGAAGTGCCAATAAGGAGGAGTGACGTGAAGGGTCGAACTCGCACGTGTGTCGGAGTTTTGATGTATCGAGAATCGGGGGTCGGTAAAACGAGTTGCTTGACATCGCGAGTGCCGAATTCGTGATAGGGAAAATCTCGATAGGAAAGGGTCAGCGTTGACTGTCGTCGGGCTTCGGGGATTCGAGAGTCCAACACTTGACCATTGACCTTACAAAGTCGTGAAGTCCGATATCTCGAGTGTGAAGAGGAGATCTCGTGGAGAGTTTGATGTGGGTGCAGATTTCTCGATAGGGAAATAGAAGAACCTTTTTAAGTTCTTCGGGTCGAGGAGGAAGGAAAGATCCTGTGTGCACGCCGACCTTCCGACCTACGGGTTGTGAGGGAGACAACGGTTCCGTCATAAAGCCATTGCTTGGTTTGATAGTGCAGCGCAACAATGGGGTGAAAAAAAAAGGGTTGGAGGAAATATTATGATTAATAGTAACACTTATTATTTGTGGAATTTCAACTGTGGTCAAGGGACAAACACCAGGGATGAACTTTTGGGGGCTTGAGCCTCTCTAACTTTGGCCATCAGATTGTCAATTTCAGATTTTCTTCTGCTAGGGGACTCAAATATAGTAATTGAATGTCTAAACAAGAGGGGAACTATCCAGGCTGTAGCTCTAGAAATCTAGAAGGAAAGGATCTTAGAAACTCTTCCACTCTTCAGGAATATCTCATATGCTCATATATATTGAGAAGAGAACAAAGAGGCAGATAGATTATCAAAGTTGGCCCTTATAAATCTGCCTGGAAGCATTTCATTTTCTCTATGGGAGGACGGTAATGAGGGTCCTACTCAGTACTTAAAGTTATTATAAATATATCAGAGAATAGTTTTGTCTCATATTCCATCTCTTATTAGTCGGATCTATTAGTCATAGTGCTATTGCAAAGTTCCTTTCTTTGCATTTTTGTACTTTTTTTCTGTTGTGTATTGGAAGCTACCAAAGAGTATCCTTATTTTAAGAGTAATGCTTAGTTATGTATGATGCTATCATAATAGCTTGTTTATAGGTCCTATGTTGAAAGGAAAGTTGTATGAAAACTACTTATATTTTTATGAATATAAAAGAGAAATTTCCTGTGGAAAAAAAGTTTCTTTAAACTTAAACTTGATTAAGCTTTAAGTTTCTTTAAACTTAAACTGAATAATTTATATATGCAAAAGATTCATCATAAGTTTTTCCTAAGAAATAATAATCAAATTATGTATTCGTTGCACACTAATTACACGTGCATTTTTATTTTAAATTTAAATTAAAAGATGTTGGTGTATGTTAAGTAAAGTAATCTAACACTTCTGCATTTGCGCATTATCTATCTATTTCAATGTAACAAATTTCACAAGAATTTACTCTTATAGATGATTCAAATTCTGCAAAGGGAAATAAGAACAAACATTAATAGAAAAGAACAAATTAATTTAACTCTAAACTTGTTGACAATTTGTTGGATCTGTAGATTTGATTGGTTAAGTTTGTATACTCTGAATGTTCCCGAGGTTTTTCAGCAAGCTGAATCTATTTTTGGATTCGAAAATAAAATTTAAACAAGAAAAAATGTGATTTCGTTCATATTTATATCGTGGGATTCCAACAAAAAGATAAAAATTTAGAAAACTTAGAACAATTAGACAACACCTTAGCATGAATGGTTGTCTTTATTATTAGACAGGTTTAAGGAAATCTAATATCGGATCACAACTTAGATGGGAGAATTTGTTGGGCAGCGGAAGCAAAACAGAGCATAAAACCAGAGCATAAACGAGCAAGATCAAACACGCATTAAACCAAGAACAACAAACTCACAATTGACACAGTGATTTATGTTTAAACCCAATGCAGGAAAAAACCACGGGCAATGATTATCGATCTTCTTCTTATTCAAAGGAGAATTACAGTAGCCAACCCATGCATACAACCATCCTCTCCTCTCATGCACACAACATATGAGTATTGTGTCTTGCTCTCATACACTCACTACACATTTCACTCACACCTCCATGGGTATGCTCGTATATATAACATCTATCACTCAGTTACACAGACTGATCATGAATAGATCACATAGTTACATGAACAATTCATAAATAGATTGCATGCATGCGCATGTGCATGTGCATGTGACCGCATGGGAAAATTCGTTGGCATGTTTCCAACAATCTCCACTTTGAAAACAATTTACCTGATATATCATGCCCTTAATTAATTCATCACCTTTTCTGCAAGCCAAGAGAAGCCAAACACCATCACAACTTCACAACTTCTTTGACAATACTGTTACGTGAGCATGCATGCACGATTCACTCTAGCATGGACCATTCTGTCTCCATCAGTAACCTATCTAATAGACTGACACACTTGTCCAATTCTCATGAATCATAACCACAAACCAAATCATTGCAACCACTGTAGGTGATACTTGTGATTATTTGTTTGAAGCACCCATTTCCATGCTCTTGACCTAGTTTTTCTATTTGTCTACTGACAACACCAACTACATGTGAAATTCTAACCATTTCTCCATCGCAATCATTATACTTCCTACTAGCATATAATACTCGAGACATATAACCCTTTTCTTCTTCATCAGGACATAAACTTGAAGAGAACTTACAATGGAAAGCCAAAAGGATTTTACCAGTTTCACATCATTCATACTAAATTTCCTAGGTATCTTCACCACATACTTCTGTTGTGATAACCAAGCTTACCATATTTCTTGTCTCTGTGTATTTCCATGCCCAAGATTAATTTTGCTACTCCTAGATGTTACCCATGATTTTGGTCATCATGATGGTGTATTGATAATGGTGTACTCAGGCTCCTCATAAGAACTTTCTCCTGAGTAAATTGACATTCATCTCTTCTCGGAAAACATACTTTTGAAGAGAATTCGCAGGTTTCTAATATACCAGGGTGCGAGAATGACCCATTCTCGCAGGCTTCCTTAAGCTAGGGTGTGAACTTCTCGCACTGTGTTACATAGCTAGGGTGAGAACCTTCTCTAAAGCTTGGAAAAAGATGAATTATCGATGGTTCTAGAAGGAAATCTTCTAGAAGAATGGGTTGGCATTCGAATGGTTATCCTTGTACTGGATTCCCTGATATTGTGGGATCATTCTTATCTAAGTAACCATCTCATTCTCTCCTATATATTGATGGAATTCTCATGGAAAAGGTTAAACAAGATTCATTGGAGAATTGGTGAAAGAATTGTGTGAAGGACTTAGCTTGAACAGGAGCTTGGAGACTCTAGCAAGTCTATCAAGAGGATTTGATCTTCTTCATGCAAGGATTGAGTGAGTGTGTGTGTTGGAGCCAAGAGCCACCGAAAGGAAGCTTGCAACATCAAGGCGATCAGGTTGTAATCTTCTACTTTCAATTAATATGATACAGTGGCATGTCCCTTTCCCATAAAGCTATTCTCACTTTATTGTGTAATTCCTTGATCATACACATAAGTTGACAGTTGGATATATTTTTCTATCTTCACTTTGGTTGGTTTGTGTTGTCTTGATCTTGACCTCACAAGAGCATCGGAGCGAAGTGGGAGAAACAAAGACCCTAGGAAGCGATACTAAGGTATGTTACTTGTTCCTTCCTACTAGATAATTCAATGGTCAAAACTTAGGGAAAGAGTCATGTCCTGTCCTGTTTTTTTCTAGATCCAGGTGGATCTAGGGAGATCTGTTAGTGTCCGCACCTACCGATTAGTCCGATAACAAAATTGGTGACTCCACTGGGGAGATAACCCATTTTCTTTGTGGTTTTTGGTATTTTTCCTTGGCCAATTGATCTCGCCTTACCTTTCTCCATTCATATCAATCTCTGAGTCTTCAGGATACCCTGATAGACCCTCTGGGTCTAGAGGCCTCTTCAAATTTTGTGTCTTTTTCCAAAAAATTGACTAGTTTCAGACATTCTTGCACTGCACTCCACAGTAGCCTGCGAGAATATATAGAGTTCGCACCCTGCTTTTAGGTTCAGTGCGAGGTTCTCACACTCTACTCAAAGCCCACCTGCGAGAATCACCTATTCTCGCACTGTGTAATACTACTGGCCTACGAACCCTCTTTTTCAAAATTTTGGATTTGAGTTTTTGCATATTCAACTACCCAGATCAGTTTAGGTGCCTAAAAAGAGTTTCTTGGACCATTGATTGGTGTTTTTCTTGTCTTCATTTTTGTGCACGAACAATCTTAGAATTTCAAAGGCTCTTCCTGTCACTTGTTCTTGACTTTCGTTCCTTGACTTTTCTCGGCAAAGATATACTCTCTGATTTCAGAATCTGAGTGTGCTTGTTTGGTTAAGAACCGGTGATCGGTAGAAAGTTGAGCTTCTTTGTCTTTATCATTTGCTCATTGTTTGAAAACTCACTTTTCTTATGCAATTGAAAAGACTAGTTTGGTTTACTTGTTATTTTTGTTTCCATTGAAAGATTGGTTTGGGTTGTTTATTGCTTGTTCATTCATTTTTGGTTTTCTGAACTCTCACCATCATGGTGTAGGTCATTTTTGAAAAGTGAACAAAGTTTTTCTTTCAAAAGCATTTTCGTTTTCAAAAGCATTGAAAATCAATTGTTGAAATTATTGAAAAAGAAACAATAGAGAATTGTTATTGATGCGTGATTTGTTGCAAATGCATTTTAAAGGAAATTGTGTCTTGTAGTTTAAGGTTGATCCGAAAAACTTCTCTTTCCCTCCCATACATAGGATTCATTGAACAAAAATTGATATATTTCATTCTCATCCATGCATCGTTGGGTCAGAGTCTTATATGACATAAGTTTCATCTTCGCTTACTTTGAGTAACAACAACCCTTAATAACACTGTGCAATTGTAAAATTTAACTAGTAACTCTTTTCTAGGGCTCTATTACACCAACATCTAGCTAGGCTAGCGCTTTGGAATAAGAAGAGAGATACACTCTCCAAATCACAAAACACACAATAGCATCTTGTGTTAGGGAGTGTTAAATTCCATTTACAACATCTTGTCCTGGGAAGCCCTTCTCACACAAGGGTCAAACACGAGGTCACATTGGTATTGACAGAGTTACTCACCCTGCTTTGTTGATATCGGTGTAGAGATTGCACATATTACGGGGGTCACTCAGAGGTATACCGACAATGATGAGTGGAAGCATTTCGAGTTGATTTCGGGCTAGATACCCTGCCCTTGTGTGTGGATCGGACTGTCGACTGTCCCCCCAGGATTTATTGTTGTCAGTGGTAACATTAGTGGCCTATCTTTCTAGGGTCTTACACAAGGTGACTGTGAAGGGGAATGTCTTCATGGTACCTGGAATCGACGTTGACCAAACTCACTCAGACTCCTTGGAAGGTATACCCATGATTATGTGTGGGAGATTGCACCAGGGTGTACGTCCGTTAAGCAGGTCATCAGCGTAAATTTTCCACCCTATCCCAGCCCCTTCTCGTCTCATTGTTGCGATGTTGGATTTCATTACCAACTAGTGACTTTGAAATTAGAAGGTCTTTTTTGCTTGGTGTTGCTTCCTAGATTTTGTTTACTAGCGCATGTTGTTTGTTTATCAAAGTTGACCATAAGATTTTCTTCGTGAAGTTTGTCACTCGGTTACCATATCTCCTCCACGTCGTTCATGTAGAATACAAGGTTTATCTCCAGAGCATTTGGAAGGTTCTCAACCCTTTCCTACAAGTTCACCTGAGGGCTCTCCTCAATGGAGTGAAGTCCCAGACGTCACCACCCCACAAGTGGAACGAACCGACTCTCTCGAACATTTCCGGATCACCAATATTCGAGAGGACTTTTGACTTCACCCTGATTCTGAGTAACCATTTATGCGACTGAATTCTTACAGAGACTTAGTTGTTACATCTTTCGGATCACCAGTTGGACCCTTTCCATGCATTGAAGGCCAAGATATTTTTTGTTCTACGGGTGTTTTTCGACGGGACCTTTTTGGTCTAGGTTCACCTGTGATTTCCGAAATCAACCCACCTGTGATTTCCAAAATCTCTAGTCCAGAGACAGTACCGTTTACTACCGCCTATCATTTTATCGTCCCTATCGAAATGACCCATCACACAGATACTATGAGTGTTGACACTGGATTTACCGCGGTTAGTCTCGCTCCCATAAGCACACCGTGTACGTCCAACGTCACTCCGACACTACCACCTGGATACCGTGCGTTGAATGCTTCCATTCCCACTCCTACGCAAACCCCATCCGGTTCTACTGGTGGTCCTTCTTCTTCTGGGCACTCTCTTCCCGATTTTATTCCAACACTCCCTCAATTTCCTTTTGGAGGACCTTCTTTGTCTTCTACTGGAAGTCTTTATCGAAGTGGCACTATTCCGTCATTCACACCAAATTACTAGATTCCCGTTGGTGGATAGTTTCACCAAGGTGGTATGAATCAACCCCCTCTCAGCAGGAAAATTCCTATTGGCACGCAAATCCCAATTGGGACACAACCCCCAATTGGAACACTACCCCCAATTGGAACACCACCTTCGATGGGAGGACTGACCCCACCTTATGGTCAAAACATACCTCCGTCCTTGGCCCAGTATTGGAATCAGTTGATACAACATCCTCTTCAATCGATTGGGGGGCAACAGTTTCCAGCTGCATCCATAATACCCCCTAGTATGGGCCAACCATATCCAGGTTCGTTCAATCCCATTTGGGGGGCGAATACTCAAACTCAATTCCATGTTCCAGGGTACAATCCTATGAGCTACTATCCTCTTCAACCACCACCGAATCTGCCTGGGTCTTCACAGTATATGCAGACTGCTTATGGTCTTACTGGTTTGCCGATGAGGCTTCCTCCCTAAAGACACTAGTACCTGCAGGTGAATCGACAGTTACCTTTCATAGCCACTTTGGATCTTCCGGATTTGTCAAGGATTCTAAATGATCCAATTCGTCACTCTCCCCAATGGCCTGCCATACCAGCGAAGCTACCATCAGACATTCCTAAATTCGACGACAAAGCGGGAGAAGACCCAAACAATCATGTTATGACTTTTCACCTATGGTGTTCATCCAACTCATTAATGGATGCCTCTATTCATTTACGTCTTTTTCAACGAACCCTCACAGGTTTTGCTGCGAAGTGGTATATAGAATTGCCACTAGGTTTCTTCTCTGACTTCAACACCCTAGCTATGGATTTCCTCACACACTACCAATTACCGATCCATTATGACACTAGGACCAAGATTTTAACTTCTTTCAAACAAAACAAAGCCACTCATATATCCGATCACATTCATGAGTGGCAACGGAGACGACGTCTCATTAAACTTGAACCCCCTGATTAGTTGCTAGCAGAATGGTTTACAAAATCATTTGTGAACGACATCGGTCATGACATCACCATGGGTGGAGTAGTCACGAAAGAACATGCCATAATTCGTGCTCAATATCTTGACCTCGTTTACTCGCAAACGATAACTCTTTATGATTTACTACCTGACTTACCTCGTCTTTCGACTTCCACCACTTCAACTACTCCAGCTGCTTCGCATGCAACCGATGGTGTGATTGGCACTTTCCAGGCCCAACCACATTCCGCCTCAAGCGCAAACCCCAAACCTGCTTCTTCTAATGTTCAAAATGCTCCGTCTCCTGCCCCTCCCACTAGCAAGACTTCTGAGGTAAATGCAGTTCAATCTACCCCAGCTAGTAAAAACAAATCCAAAAAGGGAAGGGGTAAGAATAAGGAGGAAAAAAATACTTCTCAAGTAGAGTGAACGAAAACTACCCCTGTTGACGATCGGGATAAGCGCAAACCTCGCTACCCTTGTCTTATCTGTGGTGATGATCACTACACGAAGGATTGTCCACGACGCGTCGAGGTCACTAAGTTCCTTCAAGGAGCTCCAAAACCACCTTCTCGGGCCGTTTTGTGCCAACCCTTCCTGTCTCAACAATAGGCTCAGTTGGTCATTCATGACCAACCCTCATCTTCTACTACATCCTATGTTTTGATGTGTACTGACGATTCAAAGCAGAGTGACGTTGCACTCACTACTCGAGCCAAAGATTATTCTCCCTCTAAAGAGAAGGTTGATGATCTACCTCCTTCCTTGGTACAACCCTCTCATGTGACTCCACCTACCAATGGTCCTCTTCATCTCGAATGACCAAGCCTCGACACAGTTCTACAACCCCCCCAAAGGGCGTCATTCAGAAATCGACTTTCAATCCTCATGCTCGTGCTGCCCAGAACTACAACATTGTTGAAGATATGGCCCAAGCACCTTCTGCGATGTCATCCCTCGAAGTCCTTCTGAGTTGTCCCACACAACGGAAGGCACTGTTGAAAGCTATCAGTGGAATCGACCCGACGGATACGAATTTAATAATTTTTGACTTGGAAGATCACATTCCAAGGTTACCTCCTCAACTCGCGTTCCAAATCCAAGTGATTGTCTCTAACAAAAACATTTGCCGAACCGTTATCGATGAGGGTGCCTCAACATGTGTTATGTCTCTTTCTTGCTGGAAATCCATTGGCTCTCCTTCTTTGAATGAATCCCAGAACACTCTTAAAGCCTTCAACGGCTCCGGTTTTAAGCCCTACGGTGTTCTTCCTTCGTTTCCCATCACGTTAGAAGGCAAAACAGTCCAAGTCGAAGTGGAAGTCCTTGATGCTCCCCTTGATTACAATCTTCTTCTTGGCTGCAGTTGGATCGATTCCATGCGTGCAGTTGTGTCGACCCTTTTCCGGGTGGTACATTTCCCAGATCAAGGAAAGGTCATCACCGTCGATCAACTAGCCTTCTTTAATTTTGATACCCGTACTGGCAACGTACCGTTCATCACTAAAACCCCACCAGGTTATGAGAATGTCGGTGTAGGCCTTCTTAAAGACTCTTCGTTAATGGGTACCTTCCCCATTCCACCGTCCGATGTTCCATGCTCGTCTATTGATTCAATTAACATGATCTCCACCTCGATTCATGAAATTTCTATGTTTCACGATCCCTGGATAGTACCTGACCCTGGAGATCATCTTCGTTACGGCAACAAAATGCCATTAAGTCCGGTCGAATCCGCCTATCAGGCCATTCAATCGACAACACCTTCTACCCCCTCTCTTGGTGAGTTCTCTCCAGATCCTTTCTGTGTCATTTTTTCCATGGACGAGATGATCATGTCTGTCATGGAAGACACCCCTTGGGATGATGGACATCATCGTTCCATCCTCTTTTTGGAGAAACATACCATTGAGAACTATCAATGGATCTCGACCCCGTCGACCGTTGTCGTCATCTCAACCGTTCCCGAGTCCGCACAGGATGTGTTTTCTGAAGGGAACTTAAGTAATATCTCGCGCAGTATTCCCCTTGACATATCCGTCAAACCTGGGATTGTCGAAAATGTCCATATCAGAGCTTCATGTTCTTCTGACGAAGTCATCACATACACTTCCCTTTTCAAAGAGTTTCATGACATCTTCACCTGGAGCTACGAAGAAATGCCGGGTATCGACCCTGAGATTGTGATACATGAGATAAAGACATACCCCGATGCTAAACCCGTCCGACAACGCCTTCATACAGTTCACCCACGTAAAGAGACTGCTATCAAACTCGAAGTCGAGAAAATTATTAAAGCCGACTTTATTTATCCAGTGGCTCTCACAGACTGGGTTTCCAATCTTTTCTCGATCGACAAGAAACAAGGCACGATTCATGTATGTGTTGATTATAGGGATATCAACAAAGCTTGTCCCAAAGACAACTTTCCTACCCCTTTCATCGATCAGATTGTCAACGATTGTGCCGTAAGTGAAATCTTCTCTCTCATGGATGGTTTCTCCGGCTATAATCAAATCAACATTGTTCCCGAGGATCAACATAAGATTGCTTTTATTTGTCCTTGGGGTACTTTTGCCTATCAGAAACTCCCTTTCGGTCTCAAGAACGCTGGCGCAACTTTTCAACGTGCTATATCTTATTCTTTCCATGATATCAAGCACATCATTCAACCATATTTGGATGATTTAACCGCTCACTCAATGCCCTGAGTCGATCATCCAACCCACCTCCGAGCCATTTTCGTCCGCTGTCGGTTCTACCGTATACGTTTGAATCCTCATAAGTGCATTTTTTGCGTGGAATCCAACCGACTTCTCAGTTTTATTGTTTCGCGTCAAGGGATCTGGGTGGATCCTTTAAAGGTTGAGGCGATCCTTAATATTCCTCCTCCTTCTACACTTTTCCAGTTACAAAGTTTGCAGGGGAAAGCAAACTTTCTTCATCGTTTTATCCCAAATTACGTCGAGATAACTCGTGGATTTACGTGCTTACTTAAAAAGGGGTCTGAGTTCGTATGGGATACCATAGACAACAATGCTTTCAAAGATTTGAAATTATCCCTAACGCGTGCTCCGCTTCTCTTCCCCCCCGATTACAGTCACGATTATTTCCTCTACCTTGCTGCCTCGGATTACACTATTGGTATGGTTCTCATCCAAGAGGATGATGCTAACGACGAACATGTTATATACTACTTGAGTTGAAGTCTAACACCTACTGAAATCAAGTATTTACATATCAAAAAACTGGCTTTGGCTGCCGTCCAAGCCGTCGAACGCTTCTGGCACTATATCCTCTCGCGCAAGACTACAGTGATTTCCAACTGCAACCCTATGCAACACATTATCACACATCAATTGCTAGGGGGAAAATACTCCAAATGGATTATGATACTCCAGGAGTTTGACTTGGAATTTGAACGTGCCAAGTCCAATAAATCCTTAGTATTTGCTGAGTTGATATGCGACTTTCCCCATTTTGAATTGGAAAATGTAGCAGCTGATTCATTACCTAATGAATCCCTTTTCCTTATTAGCACTGATGATCTTTGGTATGGTGATATCATTATATATCTCCAAACCCAGACTTTCCGACCAACTTTGTCTAGTACTGACCGACGTCGCATACGCTATCAAGCCCGTCAATACATTATCCTCTCGGATACTCTTTATCGTCGGGGGATTGACTCTGTTTTTCGACGCTGTCTAATGTTCAACGAATCTGAGAAAGATCTGAATGAATGCCATTCTGGAGCCTGTGGTGGCCATATGTCTGGGTATGCTACTTCCCATAATATTTTACAAGCAGGGTATTTTTGGCCTTCTTTATTTAACGCTTGCATAATCACCGTTCAAAAGTGCCATGCTTGCCAGACCTATAATAACAAGATACGGTCACATCCCGCTCCTCTTCACCCTGTGGTCTCCGTTGGTGCCTTTGAAAAATGGGGCATCGATTTCATGACATGTCACCCTCACTCGGTCGGGGGGCATGGATACATTATTGTAGCCGTCAATTACTTTACGAAATGGGCCGAGGCGATCCCGACATTTGACAACACTAGAAAGACTGCAACATTATTCATTTTTAATCACGTCATAGCTCGTTTTGGTGTTCCCCAAGCTATCGTCACCGATCATGGTAGCCACTTTAGAAACTTCATGATGTCTGAACTTACTAAAAATTTGGGTCTTCGCCATGATAACTCAACACCCTATTACCCCCAAGCCAATGGCCAAGTCGAAGCAATTAATAAAGTTCTCATAACTATGCTCCGACGAATGATAGGGATTCACAAAACAAGTTGGCATGCAATGTTGTTTTCGGCATTGAGGGTTTACTGGACATTCGTCAAGTCCGCTACTGGGTTTACACCTTTTCGGTTAGTCTATGGTGTGGAAGCTATTCTCCCGATTGAATGCGAGATACCCTCTTTAAAACTAGTTGTTGAACTCCTACCAAACACTTCTGCTGAGGAAGAACATCTATTGTATCTTATGCGATTAGAAGAAACTCGACGTGATGCTACCCTAGTTATAGAAGCCCAGAAAAAACGTGTCAAGGCCCAATACGACAAACATGTCAAGCCTCACGTTTTCTTCGAAGGAGATCTCGTTCTCCTCTATGAACAAGATCGAGATATGCCAGGAGCTGGAAAATTCGAAGCCATGTGGCGAGGTCCTTATATCGTTCGACGAGTTTTGGAAAAAGGAGCTTATGAGTTAGTAGATTACAATGGTATCCCTTTGAGTGAACCCAGGAATGGGTTGTACTTGAAAAAGTACTATGCATAAAATCACCTGTGCATGAGTACTTGTATTTTTATTGTATCATACTTCTTGTGTGTTACTATAGGTTGCTTTTTTTGTTATCTAGTCTCTGCCCTTATGTGACGTTGTGTTTGATTTCCAGATGTCAGAGTCTTTGCTACCCTATATTGGCTTCACTGATGGTGCTAGCCGTAGTACTCAGAACCTTGCTTCCGCTACATGGGAAATTTACGCCCCTACAAACGAACTTGTCTCCTTACGAGGTGTGTGTCTCGGCCGTGCAACCAACAATATTGCAGAGTATAGCGCTGTTATCGAATTTTTGATTGATGCTATCTCGCTCGGAATCTGTCATTTGGTTGTGTGACTCGATTCACAGCTTGTAGTACTACAGTTAAGTAAAGTCTATACTATTCGAAGTCCTACTTTGTTACGGGTGTATTTGCGAATTCGCCTCTTGGAACGTTATTTTGATTATATTGAATATTAATATATTCCTAGATGTCTAAATACATTAACTGATGCTTTGGCTAACTATGTATTAGACAGACATTTGGATCATTTATAAATCAATCACATCAATTTTCACACAATACAATGTACACCGGTAGAAGCCGTCTGTATATATAACGATCAAAAGAGTTTTTTTACAAAAAAAGTTTTGTCCGAAGACCAAAATGTCAAAATATGAAGCTCATAGCTTCTAAAAAATGATGTCATGGATGACGTTCATGGTAACATATGACTACCCGGGAAACTCTACGGAGCAGTCAGCCTATGGACTTTGACACTCCTACTGTGTTACGCTGATGACATCGTGGAACCTCTCCAAGAGGCATGTCTGGAATATCTACTATCAAACCCTCTAGGTTTTGTTCCACTGCTTGATAATCCTCGGCGTCCCATTGTGGCACTGGCGCTACCTCTCCTCGCCACTGAATGGGAGAAGTACCAGGAGGTCGGTAAGGTCCTACATCTGTGTCATCAAAAAATGAATTTTGTATTTAGTATTTGGACGAACATATATAAAACAAAAAAACATTTGCATATGATGAAATTCACAAAAACATTTAAAAAGAAAAAAATTGTGTACTTCTTACCAAGTTCCTCCCACTGAGAATCCTCCAGCAGGACTAAGTCCGGATCTCCTCGAAAATCCAACCTAGCATAAGCATAATCGTCGACCATCAACATCTGTGGTCGAAGCCAGTCAAAGAAGGTATCATCATACTTGATGATTGGTCCATCTACGTGCCAGGCCATGAGCTGACACCATATTAGCATTCTTGGATCCCCGGGAGCCGGTAAATTTCATTTAACCTGCAGCCTCAGAAATGGAACCCTCTAGAGAAAGAAGGACACTAACAAAGATCCATACCTGAATTGCTTCAGGTTTCCTCGTCTACATTTGGTCAACTGCCTTTTCATGCTACGAAGCACTGCATCTGCCCATTTAAAAACCCGAGGTTCAATACACTCTATGGCATACTGGAAGTAACTCTGTAGCACCATGTGAGGAGAAGAGATCCCAGCCATCCGAGCTATGGTGAATAAGATAGTACGGAGGGTCAAATCCCGTACTCCCCAAATAGCTACTTTCCCTTTCTTCCTCTCTGCTTCGGGAACAAAGTGTAAGCAACAATACTCACTCATGGGAAGCCCACCACCTCTGCTACTAGTCAGGTTCATGTGGTACCCACACCTTGACAGTCCAGTCAAGAAGTAAATGTCCTCAATATCTAAGGACAGTGTATGGACCCCTACATGAAATACCTGCTGATCGGGATCCCACATATGTACAAGGTACTCTAATAACCTAACTTGGGCCCTCATGCCCGGTATACGAAAGTACTTCAGAAGACCACAGTTTCTCAAAGTGGCAATAGTGGGTGGATGATTTCTGGCAATGGCATTGTCTTCTTCATGCTCCCTTTCGCACCATTCAAGAACCATTTTGATGGCCAATTACCTGCATAAGAAGCACAAAAAGAGGATTAGTAACTCTACTCACAATTTGGTTTTCTTTCATTGAGCAAAACTTGAATTTTTTTTTTATGCTTTGCGGTTCTTGCAGGTGCCCTTTAGGTATAGTGTGAGAACCTCGCAGGATGCTATGGGCTCACCTGCGAGAATGACCCATTCTCGTAGGTCCCATGTAGCCCACCTGCGAGAATGGCTGAGCGCAAGTAGGGCTCACAAAACCAACTCAAAAATGAGTTTTTACCATTGAAAATGAAAAATAAAACCATGAAAGAGTAGAGGACAAAGAGCCTACCTCACTGTCATTGATGGCTCGTCGAATGGATGCTCGTAACTCCCGCAATCTGACACCGAATTTCGAGGGTAAAAGAGGGGTTTTGGGGCTCAAATAGTGAAAAGTGAAAATGATATGGTAAAAAGAGTTTTTATTTCTTTATATTTACTTTTACCATATTATTTGAATTTTTATAATTATTTATTGATCAAAGCCTAAACCCTAATGTCCTTTTGAGTGTAACTTTTGTAGGCGTAATGACTTCAATGTTCATATACAGGGATGCCGACATAATTTTTCTTTTTCATCACGTGTTTTGATTGTATTTTATGGTTTTTGTATAAAAACTCGAGCTTGGTCTTTGTCCATTTTCATGCTAAAAAATACTTGAGAACGCGATCGAGCATACTTTTATCACTTTTTCGGGCTCAACAAGGTTATACGAAAAATGAACCCCCCTGGAGTCCTCTTTAAGCTCTTTTCAGACTCTCTAAACATGAAAAGATAGCCGAGCGACCTTGCTATTTTCACGCTCGATAAAGTATTTGAAGAAAGTGTCTAGTGAGAGATAATTTATCTCTTTTTCAGTCTCATCAGACTATTTTATGAAAAAGGAACTGAGAGAGTTCTCTTTTAGGTGTTTTTCCAGACTCTATAATCATGAAAAACCTTCAAGTTTTCTATCTTTGGACTCGTTAAACAAACATTGACAGACCCGTAATGGAACTGAACCACTCCTTCTTAGGGTTCGTTAAACATACTTCGAAGGACTTATCTGAAGGATAAGCTTATATCAACAAGCATATGTTATCCTCCTCAAGCTTGCGTAAAAATAAAGAGGCACTTGCCAGAAATGGTGGGGGAAAATTTGGGAAAGGGATATGTTCTTATCTTTATATTAATTGGCAGTAAGTGTCACTCTTGAACATAACACCCCCTATTCATTATTTGAATCCGGTTTGGGAAATCCATTTGTCTCTCATTCGATTTGCTACAAGGTCATTCCCTGTGTCGTCTTTGAGTCAATGCTACCAAATCATTGGTTGTGTCATTCATATGTTCAAGAGAAGTTCGTCCGAAAACTCTATTGAGTCAGCCATCTGCAGTTGTTCATTCTCTTCGTGTCGGCCTTCCCTGTGTCCAGTCCAACTTACATCATACTCTATTTAACCTTCAAAATCTGTTACTCATTTCGTGTCATTGATGGGGGATACATCAAGGTCCTCCTGTGACGAGTTTTGTTCCGTCGACTTCAGATCATTATTGGGAAACAAGACTTAGAAATTCTTTGGTACCTTGGAACTTGCATACCTCAATGGCAGGTTTTCTCGCTTTCGACAGTGGGTTTACATCATTGACCCCTAATCGAAATATTCTGTCGAATGTTCAACTTTAACTCACTCATTCACACTCGATGGATTGTACTAGAGTACCTTGGGAGTCATTGACATCAATGGTGATTTCCCTCACACTTGTTAACGGTTTCATCAATGACCGGTAATCAAGTGGTTTCTGCCATGTTCAACTTCAACACATGTAATCACATGGTTAGATTCGTACTTTTGGGCGACGAGATTGAAGACCCTGGATATCATCTATTTCTTTAGGTTGCGATAGAATATGTATAATTTGCGACACATAGATCCACTTTGTATGTCTCGTGGCTATGTCGTCTTAATTTGAATTTTCTCGCATAGATCCATAGTGTATTCCTGGTGGCTATGATATATTTTGACGACATGGATCCACAGTTTATGATTGGTGGCCATGACCTATGTCTACAATGTCATCCCTCTATGATCTGAGTATGGGAATGCCTACCTCAGAATTAATATATATGATATTCTGCAGATGCTTGGTTGTTCGCAGGTTTCCAATTAGGTGCGCTCCTGGTTTCTGACACACACATGCAGCTTACAAAGTCTTTTAGCTGTCACTGATTCCAACCTCATACTTTGGGGGGCATTATGTTACCCATGATTTTGGTCATCATGATGGTGTACTCAGGCTCCTCATAAGAACTTTCTCCTGAGTAAATTGGCATTCATCTCTTCTCAGAAAACATACTTTTGAAGAGAGTTCGCAAGTTGCTAATATACCAGGGTACGAGAATGACCCATTCTCGCAGGATGCCTTAAGCTAGGGTGCAAACTTCTCGCACTGTGTTACATAGCTAGGGTGCGAACCTTCTCTAAATCTTGGAAAAAGATGAATTCTCGATGGTTCTAGAAGGGAATATTCTAGAAGAATGGGTTGGCATTCGAATGGTTATCCTTGTACTGGATTCCCTGATATTGTGGGATCATTCTTATNNAAGTAACCATCTCATTCTCTCCTATATATTGATGGAATTCTCATGGAAAAGGTTAAGCAAGATTCATTGGAGAATTGGTGAAATAATTGTGTGAAGGACTTAGCTTGAACAGGAGCTTGGAGACTCTAGCAAGTCTATCAAGAGGATTTGATCTTCTTCATGCAAGGATTGAGCGAGTGTGTGTGTTGGAACCAAGAGCCAGGGGAAGGAAGCTTGCGACATCAAGGCGATCAGGTTGTAATCTTCTACTTTCAATTAATATGATACAGTGGCATGTCCCTTTCCCATAGAGCTATTCTCACTTTATTGTGTAATTCCTTGATCATACACATAAGTTGACAGTTGAATATATTTTTCTATCTTCACTTTGGTTGGTTTGTGTTGTCTTGATCTTGACCTCACGAGAGCACCGGAGAGAAGTGGGAGCAACAGAGACCCTAGGAAGCTATACTAAGGTATGTTACTTGTTCCTTCCTACTAGCTAATTCAATGGTCAAAAATTAGGGAAAGAGTCATGTCCTGTCCTGTTTTGTTCTAGATCCAGGTGGATCTAGGGATATCTATTAGTGTCCGCACCTACCGATTAGTCCGATAACACTAGATCCTTCATAACAAATGTCCTAACCAACTGAGCCAACCTGTTGATCTCAACCATACTTGTGCTTGCAACAAGATAACATATAACACCAAGATAATGAAAATACCATAAACATAATGGTTATACTCACTTCTTGTAAAATTTGTCTCACCATGAAGGAATCAAACATATTGTACCATTTTCCTAGCATGCTTCAGGCCATACAATGATTTTTCAGTTTGCAAACAAATCTCCTGTTGCGATTCTAGACTAACCATTCTGGTTGTTCCATATACATCCCCTTATAAAAGGAGATTCATCAAACACTGCATCTCTGTCCATGATGATTCTGTGGGTGGTAGGATCCCCAAGTCTACATCCCTTAACATCATCACCATATCAAAGATCCACATGATTGATCTAGGTCCTACTTAGAAAGATAATAAAAAACCATAAGCATCAAAACCAAATAATTTTACATTTGAGTAATTACTAGATGACCTGTTCAAACCTCTTCCTTAATCTTCCTGTCTTCTACAA
Organism: Picea engelmannii; assembly: GCA_009831015.1. Taxonomy (NCBI): domain Eukaryota; kingdom Viridiplantae; phylum Streptophyta; class Pinopsida; order Pinales; family Pinaceae; genus Picea; species Picea engelmannii. Next base: position 43,836 of record ML802653.1, on the reverse strand, counting down.
CTGATGGTGACCGAGTTACCAGATAACACAATCACTTTTGTCCACAACTATTGTTGCAAATTGGCATTACTAAACATGCCTATTCGATCCCAACTTCCTTGCAATACTTTGCAAGTTCTATGGATATGAACTTACCTTCTTCATATATTCTCAAACACTTGATTGACCTACCAACACATCAACCTTCCTATAGACCCACCTTTCTAAACTAGAAACACTGCTCCACCTCGAACTTTGCATGTGAACAACTTTGGCCAAATCCGACCAAATAGGCCAAGTAAGCCTTCATCGCTTAGCGCCAGGCCCATTTACAATGGAGTTCACCAAGCCGTTTATAGGCTTCATTACATGAAATCCATGGACACAATACCACGGGATACCCAGAACACATGGTCCTGAAAAACCACCTTCTTTGAACTAAAAAAATATTTAACTGATTAACTCTTTCATCGGGTCAAGGTTAACCCAACATACATGCCCCCCACATATTCAATCTACCTAAATCTATGTCTATACTTTTCATAGGTGACCTGATAAACCAGGGGTACGCATGCCTATCCAGGTCTTGCAGACATATGCCCATTTACATGCAATCATTTATTGTTACATCTCCAAAGTAAATAAAATTTATTTATTTATTTATTATTATTTCACGGTGACTCAACCATCACCGCCCCGCACCTTCTATGCGAACATAGGTGGAGAGACACAACAGACAGAAAAAACTTCATCAACCATACCTATAGCTTGTTTTGTGGAGTCCTCTTTGGATTCTTGTTGCCTTTTCCAACAATCCTTCTTGAAATGCCCAGATTTTCTACAAAACCAACATTTTGCCTTACCCTTACTGTCTTTTGACTTAGGCCTAGTTGTACCTTTCTGATCTTTACCTCCTTTTGTAGATCGACCTATGACCAACGTTGCTTCTGTTGTTGAGGTTTCTTTACCCGATCTTTTCCTTATCTCCTCAGACAACAAAGCTCCCACACCATTTTCATAATCAATGACATCTGTTGTGTTAAACCACATATTTGTTACCAGATGATCCCAAGACTCAGGCAACAAACACAGTAGCGTAACTGCCTTGTCCTCATCTTTGAAATTTACTTCCATATTAGTTAATTGAAAAATCAGAGTATTGAAGACATTCAAGTGATCAATAATTTTCATACCTTCTTTCATCCACAAGCTATACAACTGCGTCTTCAAGAAGATTCTATTTGACAAGTTCTTTGTCATATACAGACTCTCGAGTTTGGTCCACAAACCTGTTGCTGTCATCTCTTCAACGATGTTAAACAACACCTCATCTGTCAGACACAAACGAATAATACTGAGGGCTCTTGCATCCATATCCTCCTAGTCCTCCTTTGTCATGCTTTCTGGTTTCTTTGTCTTTCCATCCAATGCCTTTTGCAATCCTCGTTGCACAAGAAGATCCCGCATCTTAAGCTTCCATAGCGCAAATATGTTCTTACTGTTGATTTTATCCACCTCAAACTTACAACTCTGCACTTTCACCATTAGCAGAAACAACTCTTAAACCAAAACTGAGCCTCTTTGTATGAAAAAAATAACCTTATACTTCAAGATTGAACCTAAAACTAAGGGTGAAAAAGTTAAAAAAAATCAAAATTTAATAATTATTTTTATATTTTCCCAAATACATTAAAGTTCAACTCTTAAAAAATAATATTTAATAAAAGATCCATAATAACCTCCATAATAACACAAGCTCGAATAAATAAGGTATCCTCCACCTTTTAAACACCCATGTCGTATTTAGAATAAGACAAAAAAAAACTCTCCACTCGAATTTTTAAACCATGCAAATATTTTTTCTTAAAGATTGACACTCCTCTATGGGTGGAAAGGGAGTGCTAGTTTTGAAATAAATGCTCCTTATGTTTGGATGGGGGAGCGCCAGTTTTTCAGCACTCTGTGGTGCACAAACCGCATGCACCAATTTTCCAAAAATCAATATTTCTTAAGTGTGAGAGTATCGACGTGCCTCTAACACTGTTTGGGGAGCATCGATGACCTGCGACTCACTCAATCACACATTCTTGCATTCACAAAACGCCTGCACACAATTCTCCTTGGCGCACCTGTGACACCTATTCAACCTGCTCTAATACCACTTGTTGGGCAGCGGAAGCAAAACCGAGCATAAAACCAAAGAATCAACAAGCAAGATCAAACACACATTAAACTAAGAACAACAAACTCACAATTGACACGGTGATTTATGTGGAAACCCAATGTGGGAAAAAACCATGGAAAATGATTATCGATCTTCTTCTTATTCAAGGGACAATTACAGTAGCCAACCCAGACATACAACCATCCTCTCCTCTCATACACACAACATCTCAGTATTGCGTCTTGCTCTCACACACTCACTACACATTGCACTCACACCTCTATGGGTATGCTCATATATATAACATCTATCACTCAGTTACATAGACTAATCATGAATAGATCACATAGTTACATGAACAGTTCATAAATAGATTTCATGCATGCGCATGTGCATGTGCATGTGCATCCAGATGTGACTGCATGGGAAAATTCATTGGCATGTTTCCAACAAAAACTACCACTTTAGACGAGGCTGTCAATTCGAAGGTTGAGTCACGAGAACCCTCACAGATTTGCAGACAATTCCAATTGGTGGAATTAATTTGAGGTTGGGTTAAGCATCAACAACTTACATTTAATGAAAATGATTCAAGTGCTTCCTCCCATTTGTAGTTTTTAGCATAACCTTTGATTATCATGTTCCAGTTGAGTATTAGGTACTGAGAAATGGGAGAGTAGATATTATTATGCACAAACCATAAAAGTGCAAGATATCTCTCCATCAAACAAAGAAAATAGAGTACATATAAACACACAATATTTGTCTCAAGATAGGAGAACTACCTTGATCTATGGTTGAGGAAATATCTCAACCTCACACCATTCTAGGAAGAATCTAGTTGGATGTGAGAGATTCACTCCAACTAGTTTGAATAACTTCCTAAAGACTAGGAACAACTAGGTGAGCTTAACAAACACACCAACACCCGCCATAAGTGAAACATAGGGAGGAACAAATAAAAACAAAGATGGGTCCCGACAATGAGGCATGATAAGGTACCCATGTAGGAACTCTCATAACTGGAGAAAATGAGAAAAAACCACAGGAAATTCCTCCTCTCCAAAAGAGAGAAAAATGCCAATGTTGAAAGTGGCGTTGAAGCTGAAACTAAACAAGATCCCACAAAGATGCATTGAAAAGCAAGAGCACGAGGCCTTTGGAGGTTGAAATATCCAATCAGGAAGTGTGACCAAACTCTGAAGAAGAGGTCCAAGAACCCCAAGTTGTTAACGCCATAAAATATCCAGTAGAAATCCAAATTTCACACTTCTCAAGCAAAGAGACTGATCCTCTTAAATGAGTCTCGACTCAGAAATCCTAATGAGGTACTCATGTGCGGTCGAAAAATTATCATAAAATGAGTGTCTTTATGGACACCAATCCATATCACTCTGAAGATGCTTGATCTCGATTAAACATGGTGAGTAAAAAAATCACATGAGGAAGTGGTGAAAAACACCTCCCCATAATGTTGAGCTGAGTGGAAACGATGATGGCAATGGATGTCAAAAATGATGACTAAAGTATGGAGTACGAGCTAAAGTCGACAAATATGCAAAAAAACCTAAGCAAGAAAGAATCCAAAGTGGTGAGCTCCAAGACATTGTGAACAAGACAATACCTGGAGACAAATGCTTGGTTACACTCCTAAAACTATCTACACGAATGGCACAAAATCCACTACTCAAAGGTGAAAAACAAGAGGTACCATAAATAGCCATAATAGACAACAATCCATTTCCAAGCCTCTCATCTAGAGACAACACCACGCAAGAGATTGCTTCATTTAACAGAACCACTAATATTGGATATTACTCCATCTACATGGACAATAAAAATGACTAATTACAACATAATACAAGATGGAAGAAAAGCATTATGTTTATGCAGTTGAAGGTTGTATCATCTCAAATCTGTAAAACCTTTTCAGATTCAAAGCCATGGGAACCTCCTCGGCTGATTAGAGAAGCACAAAAAAGTAGGCATGCCAGCAACAAAAAGAGCACAACAACGATGCCCACGATAATGGTGGAAAAACCGTCAGTGCTCATTTTTGAGTTCTTGGACCTCCGAGGTGTAGTGGAGGCACTGAGAGAGGGTGAAGCTGATGGGAAAAAAATATTTGCACAATTTTAATGGAACCCCGCCACTTTTGGTCACAATACATGTATAGATCATCCACAGACCGCTGATGTGTTTATGTATTCAAGCATACTTATCTTTATGAAAGTTATGCTAGAGAAGGTTAAATCAAAGAAATGAATTAAATCAAGTGAACTTTAAATTCCAGAAAGAGGTCGTGCTTTTGACCCATATCAAGGACGTCTCATGAAATCAACTATGGAGCTGACAGTCCGACTCTAAAACAATAAAAAAATAACCCGAGAAAATGCGTTCGAGTGATTCAAACTCGAAACCCCATCAATTTCAATTCTAGGAAGCACAACATAGCAACAAGAGGACACAAAAAAGGAAAAATTAATACCCATATGCCCACCATATGATAGATCATTCTGTTTATTCTCAGAATTAAGCAGCCAAGCAACATAATGGTTTCCTTAACAAAATGAAGGACACAAAAATTCACTACTCTCACCTACAATAATCTATTCCTGTACACAATATTTCATTTCTCTTCCAAAGTCCCTGGGCCTCTGTGAGGGATTTAAGCCCAATCCTGCTTTGATACCATATTGATAAATGGGAGAGTAGGTATTATTATGCACAAACCACAAAAGTGAGAGATCTCTCTTCATTAAACAAAGAGAATATACTACATATAAATACACAAGATTTGTCTCAAGATAGGAGAACTACCTTGATCTCTGGTTGAGAAAATATCTCAACCTCACACAATTCTAGGAAACATCTAGTTGGATGTGAGAGATTCACTCCAACTAGTTTGAACAACTTCATAAAGACCAGGAACAACTAGGTGAGCTTAAAAAACACACCAACATTAGGCTTCAATATTTTCTAAATGATAGAAGAGCATTATCCAGACTATATAACGGTGTTATATACTCATAAGTTTGGTTTCCATGAACGAATTTGATCTGGTCCAGTATTGAGTGTGTGGGCGTGGATTGTTTCAATTCTTCAAGTCGGTGCAAGCCTGCAAGGTAAGAGAAAACATGTGTTTTAGAGAAGACCTTGAGGTTTCCATTGGAAGAAATAAATCATCGTAAGTCAATATATAATGGGCATTGTTTCCTGATTTATGATTTTGTTAAAAGAATTGGAGTTGTGGATGATAATCACACTAGTAGAAAAAGAGAAATTTATGACTAAGAAAATGACTAAAAATTGCATATAAATGACTAAGTTTAGTCACATGACTAATAGTCATTTATTGCCAGTCATATATAACACTACCAAATAAATGACTAAATATTTTAGTCATTTATTGGTTGATCTGGTTGGTCACTTTGGTCAGAAATTTAGGCATTTATTTAGTCATGTATTGTTGAATATTGGTCATTTGTGTTGTCAACTGGTCATTTATTTAGTCATCTATGCTGTCAACTGGTCATGCATTTAGTCATTTGTGTCAATGATTTATGTCCATTAGTAATATATTTAGTCATTTGTGTCACT
>ML802653.1:14618-37827 GCA_009831015.1 Picea engelmannii | reverse complement strand
ATTTTTTTTTTTTTTTATTTATTTATTGTGTGTGCGCGTGGGTAAGGGTAATAAACATATTTGACTCTGCGTCGCCACCCGACGACGAACAAGACACATACAACAACAACCCCAACATGATGACCTACGACGCACATCAAGCATCTACATGCATTAAATGACAATCAATCGATTATAAACAAGACTGACTACCCATCCATCTTACCCTGCAATGGTTAGGACCTCCAAGACACATAAGCAACGCTCAAGCCCAAGTTCCCATCGATTTTAACCATTTAAGGTCTCAGGGCTGGCGACTGTTCTGAGGAACATGGAGGTGTCTACGTCCCGCCTGACACAAGCAAACCAAGCACACAAAAGTTTACAACTCAGTACAACCTTACTTAAACAAGGGGCTACAATCTATATGAGTCTTAAGGCCATTCCATTGTGCAACTTTAGATCACAATTCGTCATCAAGGTACCCTCTAAAACAACATTCAAGGGACCTTATTGTACAAGTCTGAACTTCGACTGGTTTAACATTTAACATTTAACAAGATAATTAGTCATTAATTATAATCGTAAATATAATGAATAGTTATAATTGTCAGTTAACGCAATAATTAACATTTAATCTTTAATTATAGATCAATAATTAACGAAATATCCTAAAATCATTTGACGCAAACATTGTAAAATTTACATCAACATTCATTCAATGATCTAAACTTATAACTGATAGCCAGTAATTGAGAACCAATAATTAACGCAACATCCAAAACAAAAATAATGATTTCATGACGCAAAAACTGTAACTTAATTCAACAAACATCACCTCTTTTCATGGTGCCTACTAATTATTAGTTCCCTTCAAGGCACATGGACACACCATCATAACATCAATTGTAGGTATGCAAATTTTTGGAAATAAATAATGCTTGAAAATAATTTTTCTGCTTAAGACCTTACCCAATTTGTTGTAATTACCATAAACATTTTAGCATCAATACTATCTATAAATAATTATCCTCTCTATCTACTAGCCCTTAGCCTTAATTGAGGCATTAACTAAATTAAAGCAACTTGCTTTTATTACATACTAACTGAAATAAAGTAATTGCTTGTTAGGAATATAAACATTTTAGCATCAATACTATCTATAAATAATTATCCTCTCTATTTACTAGCCGCCTTAATTGAGGCATTAACTAAATTAAAGCAACTTGCTTTTATTACATACTAACTGAAATAAAGTAATTGCTTGTTAGGAAAAGTTAACTGAAAGGTAAGTTGCCTTTATTAAAATAAAGTAGATTGCCATTTTTAAATACTAACAAGATAAAGTAGTTGCTGCCATGAATATTAACTGGAAAAATAGATTGCCTTCATTTAAAATAAGGTAGATTGCTATTTTTAAAGACTAACATAATAAGGTAGTTGCTGCCATGCAATATTAACTGGAAAAAATAGATTGCTTTCATTTAAATAAGGTAGATTGCTATTTTTAAGGACTAACATAATAAGGTAGTTGCTTCTATGAAACATTAACTAAAAAGGAAGATTGCTTTTATTGAAAATAAGGTTGATTTCTATTGTAAATACTAACAAGTAAAGTAGTTGCTGATATAAAGAAGAATGCTTGATTAACATAAAGTAGACTGCTATAAATAGCCAATTAGGGTAGCTGGCTAATGTTTTTATTGCTATCTTTAATAAGTCTCATCCGGTCAACATTTTCTGAGTTAAATCACTCCTCCATCTCTTGGCCATTTAGATATAAAGCAACATTATATAAGATAAAGTAGGGGCTACTATTAGGTAATGAATACAACAATATTATGGCATTTAGTAACGAGACAAATAATATCAAACTTATCAATTAATGTAACGCTGTCATTTCTTGTTCGAATCGTTCTATCTCCTTCTTTTCCTTATAGGGGCGGTTTAAAGGTGCATTGATGAGAGGCTGCGCCTGGGATCCATTGGGCTGGCCAAGAATAGCAAGAATAGCCAAGTAAGGAGGAACGCATGAGCGCGGTGATTCAGGTTATCGCCCAGGGAGAGACTCGTTGTCCCTTAGTTAAATTCTATCAGTAAAGTAGCTGGAAAGAAGGGTGAGGTTTTCAGTCTATGCTCAACGATACTCAGGAATTAACGCTGGTCCAACCTTCAAGGACTATCCCGCCCAAGATATATCCAACGATAATTACAAAGATAAATATATACAAGAGAGCCCACATTCAGAACACAATTTCTGCCATAGTAAAAGTTATGAATCTCTCAAGGAGGTTAATCGCTGTAAGGAAGTCAAACTGGTAAAAACGGAATTCGCCCAGGTAGCAAGATTCTTCCAAAGAAAAATGCAGCCATACCCAAGGATAGATGGTTGGCACCTGACACCTGAACAACATAACTACTGCCTTAGACCATTTACAGAGGAACCCAGGGTGGAACTGCAGATAGGTTTACAACTGTTCAACATCAGAAGGTGAAAAGGGAAAAATCGCCTTGGCCAAAACAATGGGAAAGGATGTCGTTTCAGATGAGAAGATTTCATCTACCATGAAGCGAACAAACTTACGGTGAAGGGCCTTCGTTAAAGTAAGCAAATGGTAATCTAAGGATACACAACGCCTGAACGAAAATCAAAACCTGTTTTACAACGAGATTGTCCAAGATGGGCTTTGCCAAAACATGATCGCCCTTACCCCCATCACAGAACGAGTTCGTGTTACATCCATACAGAAGGAGTTCAAATTCTTTTTCTTTTTCATTATCTGAGAAAACGACTGGAGTAATAGGTACTTAACTAATTCTGACGAATTCGCCTTTGCTGAGCGAAATTTCCATCATATCCATTACGGGAAGGGTTCGAGGTAAAATACAGAAGTAAAAGTTTATTTTTATTACCTCAGTAAATTTTCTCACTATTTATGTAAATGACAGAAGAACATGTTATATTAATACAACACGAGTTCACTATTGCGATGCATCCATGTATAACAACCATGCATTATAACTATAACAGCGAATGTCAATGACTGTAAAACTAAGCAGCGAAAATTTTAAATGAAAATATACCACATCCAGAAAAATACAATGCGAAGAGTAACGCCGAAACTAAGATCCAACCAATGAACAATAAACTCAGACCAGAACGCTGACCACAAAAATTTTGGCAATCAATCGAACGGGCGAAATCTCAAGGAAAAATTCATCCACTTACAATCAACATACAGATCAAGCATAAGTTCCTAATGCATTCTACTCTACAACATAATAAGTGTACCTTTGCCTTGTCACCTGTCTCAAATGATGTCCGCGCGCTCCGTGCTGCTCCCGCTTGTCGACCGTCGAGACTACACCGGTACCTCCCAGCTAATGCTAGGGGTACTCTGCTTCCCCCTTAGCCCCCCGAGCCGCAAAGGGGCCACACAATATCCAGATGGTACATCTAGCTCCTAGCTCGCCTTGCAAGGTCGAGCTACCACTCCTATCCGAGATGGGAAATCCCAACTCCCCACAAGTAATCAGTCAAGTCACAAATCCGGCAGTGTAATGTTATGCTAATAGTTGATCCCCTACTTCCTCCTCCTCCCTCTCCTTTATAGAGTTTTAGAACTTCCAAACTTTCCCTAAATATCATTTAATTTAAGTTTTAATAAAAATCTTCTAATAATTCTCCTTTGTACATGTGTTGTCCATCCCCCATTTTCCTCCAATAATTATTTTCTTTAAATTAATAAATGTCTCATTTCCCTCACCCACCTAGAGTTACTCCTAAATTTACTCCTAGGTGTCCCTAGATTCCCTCACAGGTTTTAAATACTTTCCCTCAAATGAAAAAGCTAAGTCAATTCAAAATTAGAAGGTTCTTGAATGAAGATTCTTTACTAAGTTGACCTATTTCATTTTACCATAAGCTCCCTCTTTCCCTTTTTATGTCACCTCCATTCCCTAGTTTCCTATTTTTTTTATTATTCCCTTCTTTCCCCTTTTTATTAGAGCCAAAAATGGTAGTTGCGCAAATTAACCTCCTTTCCTTTTTATTAATAATTTAATATCTTTTACACTTTCACAAGTTAAATAATTAGATTCTTCTTTACCCCCCCTTTTTTTTCATATTTTATTTAAGTTCTTACTCTCTTCATTTTACCCAAAAATTTATGAAGTCCACTATTATTACTTAAGTGGTTTTTATTTTAAACTTTATTATTTTATTTTTAGAGAGATAATTTCTTACGGGTAGACAAAATTTTACCCCTAGCGAAGTTTTAGACTTAGCACTTAGATTCTGAACTAGGCGACATTTTAATTAGGGAAGTTGTTTTAAAATTTCTTAATGAGATATTAGTCTTAGGGCCATCTAGGTTCATTCCTTTAACATCATCAACACGACGTGCTCTTCAGGACGCACTACGTGCTCCAAGGGTGCCACTCACCTCTTTTGTTTCTTTTGCGTGATGTGCCCTTCACGACGCACCACGTGCTCCAATGGTTCCACTCGCCTCTTTTGTTTCTTTTGCGTGACGTGCCCTTCAGGATGTACCACGTCCTCCAAGGATGCCACTCACTTCTTGACTGATTGGTAGACATCAATAACCCCCGGAGTCAACACTCCACCAAGTGAACTTGTGGGAGACTAAGGGCTTCTAAGGAATAAGGTCCCCGCCTTATTGCGCGCCCCTTAGAATCATCGCAAGCGACTGTCACAATCTACCCTCACGACATCGTAGGTCCTCTCAAACTAGGTAATCGTTAACCTACAGTTCGAGCCACGGTGGGAGTGCTAGTAGGCTATGGCAGGGCTGCTGTCCACACCTCTCCCTCAACCTCTCTGGTAGTCTTGTGTGTGGCCCCTTTACTCCATATGTGAGTCTGGTCGGCAAGCTATCATCAACCTGCATCATCAACAATCATGTCAGACATGTCTGCATCATATCATCTAATCAATGTACTAAAATCATAGTAAAACAATCAAACCCCAATAGCACACTCCCTGACTCGATCCAGAGTCCAAGGGTTCCGTCGATGCCTCTACATCCTCAAGGTCCAAAACCCTGCACACTCAGTAAAACTGAGTTAATAGCACCTATCTATGTCAATGCAGTAAAACATCAGGTCATCTAACATAACGCCTCATAATCAAGAACAAATGTTTTAATATCATAATAGTCCGGATCACTTGCGAGCAAGTGTCCTAAAAAAATAAGTTTTCTCAGTGCACCAGAGCATGATGTTACAATATATATATATATATATATATATATATATATATATATATATATATATATATAATATGCCATAGTATAATATTGTCACTAAGAGTTTCCAAGTTTGCAAATAAACCGCATAATAAAAGATTGTTGAGCATACATTCAAACTATTTCATAAAGCAGTGGGCCAAACTGTCTAATAGCTATGATAAAAACTAACTATGTCATTTTTTGCAAATATCTTAGTGGCCACCATGTGAAGCTTCATTCCATCTCTTTCAGATGGACAAATCCTTCTATTTTGTGATCATAAGGAAGGGGTATGTTTCTTGTGACCTTTATAATATTTACATTTGTATCTCTTGATATGCTCAATTTAACTCCATGTATAATAGATAGTGAGTGAATCTTCCCAATGCCCACAGGACCACTGTCATACAGATCCAACACCTTTACTTTATCACCTTCTTGGAGTTTATGATCAATGCATTTCTGCAAAAACAAAAAGAAATACACATTAAATTGAGATATGAAAAATAATAAAACAATTATATTCTAATATTTAGCACTCACCTCGAGTTGAACACCATTATGAATGTGCTGCACATGGTTGCCAGGTTCAACATGATCACTACCAATATTGAAATCGAGTACTTTTCTTGCTAGATTGGGTAGTTTTCCTATTTCTTTGCTATAACTCTGTATGTGGTTTCATCATGCAAAAAAATGCAACATTTAAAAATATGAATCAAGGAATGCAAGCTATAAAATTTTATCCAAAAGAACATGTTAAGCATGAATAATGACAACACATTGTGACATGTGTCATGATTTGAAGAGTTTGAAATGTTATTATAGCCTACCATATTTTCACCAAGCCCTTGTTTCCATCCTTAGTTAAGACTGTTGTGTGGTGTGGCTTTTAAACATTGAAATATGTCTAGTTACTCATATGAACTTTATAGGAAACATCCTAAAAATGATAATAAAAGATTGATCCTGCTAAGGAATTATCTCAAGGGGAAAACCAATGTATTATTTATCCTTGACTAAAACTAAACTAAAACTTGTCCAAGTTCAACCTAATTTTGGATGAGCTTCATGGAAATTACAGACTGATAGTATTTTATTTCAGCTGAAAAGTGAATCCATTTCAGTCACGGTGTGAAAGTGGCCTAAAGAAACTGCCTAGTGAAATTGTATTCCACATACAAACATTAGGGCTTAAAGGTTGGCCTCATTATTTTTATGTGAACCAATATTGACTGAGATCGTATACAACTAAAAACTTAAAAATTACTCCATTATGAGGTATGGTTAGTCACCCATATACATTCCAACTCTTAGTTGTGTCCTACAAGATTATCAAAAGAAAAATATTCCAACTTCTATTCTTGTTCTATAAATATAAACAATTCACACCACAATGACATGTGCTTACTTATTTGTATATTTCCCAACCCTTACTTGGATATTTATACTTGTAGTAATTTGCAAATGGAATTGGGTCCTAGAGGGTCTTGTTTAGCTATATAGAGAACTAGAACTAAATTATAGATATGTTCTATACATAATTGCTTAGTTGTACGGTACTCAAATAGATTTAGAAAATGGAAAAACAAACGAACCAACCAATAGTTTTGCAACACCCAAATTAGAGATGGATGTTATGGAGAACTGTATGGCTACGTAAGACTGCAATTGCATTTAGAAAATAAACCGACCTACAATAGTGAAAAAAGATTCAAATTGAAGATGGTTTTCTAAAAGATTTGTTTAGTTGTATTTAATTCATCTTGGAGTTGGGATTCACATGGACAAACCAATCCATAGCCTAATTTAGAACCAAAATTGGACAGGGTTCATACATATAGTTAGCTATAGAGAACATATATTGCATTTGGGATTTTCCCAAATAAACAAGTCAAGTTAAACTAATGAATAGGAACCCAAACTGGAAATGGGTTATGTGGAGGTTAATTTAGTTCAATGGATTCACCTCACTTGGAGTTGGCTTTTGCACAAGCCAAACTACATTAGAAATTATGCTCTGAATTGGATATAGGTTCTTTGTAGGATGGGGATGATGATGTCGTCCTTAGATGTAGGGACTTCCCTCTCTTCATGCCACACAAAGACAGATTAATGGGATTTTACTGCTCACATCCATTGCAAGTGGTTTTATTGAATCCTTGTGAGGAGGGTGATTTGGATAGTACCCAAGATCACCGAGATTACCATGAGTAAAATAATTAACAAATGGATTGGAATCACTGACATTGTCATGAGTAAAATAATTAACAAATACATTATGATGATCCGAAATTCATAATAAAATAGTTTAAAATTCCCAAGCCATCATGAAAATGTGAGTGTCTAATAAACATAGAACTATTTTTAATCCTAGAGATTTGCTAGATAAAAATCAATGTAGATATCTTTACTGCTAGAGAAGCCCATTGGACTCTGACTTTGCTTAAGCATCCCTACCAACATAGGCTAGGATGGAAACCTGAAGTTCTTATTTTGATATACAAGAGTAGGCTTGTGTTCATGTTGGCCCTTGACCAAGTTTTGTGGAAACGCTGGTCATGTTTGACTAATTTTGGGGACTTCGACAGGCTGGTCGAAGACAAAGTGCCAGGCGAAGCGGAGATCGCGGGATCTCGCCCCGCTTTTACGAGATTTTTGGGATTAGGGTTTATGTAACAGGTATGAGATGTCGGCCCATGGGTCTTACCCATGCGTAGCCCCTTTTGTAATGTATAAATAGATATCTAGGCAATGTAAGGAACACACTAGACCTAAGAGATATGCAGTGCTAAGTGTTGTATTGTGCTAAGTGCAAGTGATGTAAGCGATTGGATCTATGTGATTAAGTTAGATCTGTGTATTGAGAACTTGCAGAGATAAGTGAAAGTGATTGTAAGGAAGGCTTTGTGTTATGACCTAACTCGAGAAGGAGGATATGGTGAGGTGCGCGCAGATCTCTTGACCTATGCAGAGTGGGTTTTGATGTTCTGTGCATGTAAGGATATTGACAGAAGATAATAAAGAAGACAAAGAGTTGGTGGACGTAGACCCATGCTGGGGGTGAACCACATATATCTTGTGTTATGGTTGCTTTGTGTGATTGATGTGATTTATGCTTAGTGTTGTCATCTTTATGTATGTTAGATGCATATGATATAATAGATTAGTGATTAATAATGTGAATGAATGCTAGATCTGCTCTATTTCTATGTGCTAAGTGCCTAGATGTGTTAGATCTTGTTGAATAATGCGTTTTTATGTAATTAGGGTTTTACCTGTGATGTGAATAAGGGGTTAAATGCTAATGAATGATAATTTTTAAGTGCTCTGTTAAGTATTGTAATCATAGATATGTGTCCCAGCTAGGTTGTAGACACTTGAGTCTTGTAACCCCCTTGCCTCTACCTCGGGTGAGACTTCATCTACTTCGCAGGTGTTTCCGAAAGGGCCGATAGTTATGGTTTTGTTGGTGCATTGTTGTAGCATTGAACCATGGGTCTTACCCTATGCCAACAAATGGTTATGTTTTCGGGACCTGAAACTGTGATTGTCGGGAACTGAAGAAAAGAGAAAGATCTGTGTGTAGATCTATTGCTATAGTGCGCAATACTCTACTTGACTTGCAAAACTCTGTGCTAAGAAAATAAGTTCGATCTGAAGAAAAGAAGTAAGATATTAAAGATTTATTCTCTGATAAAGGTAATATAAGTGGAAATGTTTGTTTTGAAAGAATGGATCTAGGTAAGTTGAAAAGATGAATATGAATGATTGCTAAAGGTGAAAAGATGAATATGAGATAAGAAAACCCTGAGGAAGGCCAAGAGACTAAGAATATGATAAATAACCAGAAAGAATCAGAGAATATATTATTGCAGATGAAAGAAACACTGAATGATCACAAAGATATCAATTTATCATAGATTTTAAAAGAGAAAGAGTGCATAGAAACAAGAATAGGAGACTTCGACATAGACTGTGTATTGGATGAAAAAACATAGGTGAACATTATGACATAAAGTACTTAGGAAACCTTAGGAAATCCTACTATGGTTCCTTCACTGGGAGGAATAGGATTGTTTAAAGGAAAGCTGATAACTCTATGTGGAAGACTTACCCATGTACCTATGATTTCTCATGTAGCATTGACAGAAGAAGAATTTTAGGTCATTAAATTTGTTGAGAACAATGACCCCCTTACACTTTTGTTAGGAAGGACTTGGATTGAGAAAGACCAGATCCGAAGGAAAGAAGAAGAGGAAGCTCTAGAATAGAAAAAGAAAGAATTAATGGATTTCATGGCTAGGAGAATAACGTGCTTAATAGAAGAACATGAGGACAAGTCAAAGAAACTGAGGGCCAGAGACCTAGCTATAAAAGTTGAAAGAACACAAGAAGACTTAGAGAACTTATCCATACTGGAGAGTAGAGAATCTACTACAGAAACAATAAGAGAAGAAGTATTAACTACGAACCCTATGAAAGACCCTCAGCTACGTGAAGTTACTATGCCAAGAGGAGATAAGAACAAGAATGGAAAGAGGAATAGAGAGACGTAGATCACAGGAAATAAAGATAGAAAACTCATTAAGAAGAAAGCAAAGATAGAAAAATTGCAAGAGGTTCCAGAGAGGTCTTCACAGAAGGAAGGCTTGCAGAACTTGAAACCCACTGGAATAATAGAACAACATTGATTGGCACTTCACCACTGTGAAGCAATATGACCATTGGAGGTGTCTTGATCATTAGACTGACACTCCAGAATAGCTAGAAACACAATTATTACCAGAACGCTCGCCATTGGACCATTGGGACCATGCCATAACGGATGGAATTGCATTGATTGAGGCATTCATACCCATTGGAAGAACCCATTACGATGTTATATACTTAACCTGTCGAATGTCTTACCATGGAAACTTTTTCCAATTGTGATTATTCGAACCCACAAAGAACTAGTTTCTTTCACGCAGTGATTATTGAGACCTCACCATGTGTTCTGGTACCTTGATTATTTTTTCACCGACTGGAGATATCAGATCTCGAGTGTGTATGTCGGGTGACTTTAGTGCAATAGAGAAATCCATTGAAGAGATTCTCATAGACCTCATGGCTGAGAAAGTCATGTTCGCAGGAGCACAAGCTTCATCGACAAGAGGAGTGCAAGCATCCCCATCGACTGCACGTTAATCTGGGCCCTCCCAAACTGCGACAGAGAAACAAACCAAGCATCATGATGACTTGGTGAATGCGAAGATCATCCCATCAATCCTACCCGACTACATCCCACCTATGGATAGCACGGTGATTTGTGACAACATCCCGAAGGACTTTGACTACACATTAATCACTGCGTACCTCCCGGAGGGGATACACGCAGTAGGACCATAGTTGGAGAGGATTATGACACTAAATATCAATGACTTCAACTTGGGAGATCACAAAAACTATGGAATTCTCGTACCACAGAAGTATTTGACCAAGAAAACGGGTAAGAAGTTGAAGATAATCCCCCATTCGTGGACTATGGACATCGCGGGGTCCACCATTCTTAATGTAATGAAGTTACCACACTTCGACAGACATCAAGAGGTTAACATGTGCATTAAAATCCTGTTGTCATGCTTCCATGGCAGTTACCTATGGTTGGATAGGCGCATCATAGTAGATCCGGTGCTGATCCATCGAATCACTGGATTAAGCATGCAAGGACCAGACCCACAGGACTTTTACCCAGGGAAGGTTGCAGATCGTTCCTTGGCATAGACAATAAAAGAAACCTGTGGCAATGTGGAGAAGGGGAAGTAGGGCTATAAGGTAACCTCCATCCAGAATGGCGCAGCGTGCCTAGCTTGTGAGTTGATCACTGGTAAGATCGTCAGGAAGAACAGGCCAACGTCGATCATGGGGTCAACCTCACAGGAAAATGCGTTGAAGGTTTGAAAATGAACTAGGTGAGCTACCTCATAAGCTAGTTAGAGAAAGACTACTGTGAGGCTTATGATCAAGGCTATGAGTTTCATTTCAGTTGGCTAATGATTCTCATTGACTTCATTTCTTGCGATATGTCAGAAGGAGTGACCTTCCCTGAAATTGAGCCATCCGAACCACTAGCTACAAAGTTCACTACGCTTTGGTATTCGAGTGACATGAAAAAACAATGGCAGCCAAATGTAGTGTTCCACACCTATTATCTACAACTGAAGAGGGCCATTGAATCTTTCCCTTGCATGACGCCGAACACTCTTCACGGGTTCAGGCCAATCACAAAGTTTTGTGCAGACAAACACTTCATTTATATCACTGCGTGCAGAGATGAACACAAAGAAGATCTCCAGTCCTATTACAAACTCATCGAGGAAGATATGGAGGAAATAACAAAGGAATGACATACAAAATTCCTTGTACCAGTTGAACAGGAAGAACTCTACGAACCTGACCTCATCGGAAGTCTTGTAGTCACTCGCGAAGAATATGATGCACCCTGCAGTAGCAGGAAGAAAAAGAAGGAAGAGGTACATGAATTGAGCAGCGCATCAAAGGAAACTACACCAGATTCACCTGAAGGGGGAGGAGGTGATAAAGTAGACAAAGAAGAGGATGAAGGGGAAGACGACAAGCAAAAGTAGGGAGAAGTAACACCACCTAAAGATCCCCTGACCGAGACATAAACATCCAAGAAAAGAAAGGGTTCCTCGAAGAAACCTTCATCGTGGAAGAAGTCAAAAGCCAATAAACCTCCATTCCACATGGTGCTCATGGTGGATGACCTTGACCTTATCATTGCTGCTGTATCAGATACCTAAGAGGATATCTTGCAGTGAAGCGAAGCCAAACAGGAGACAATGTTTGACAGGATCGAGGAAGAGCTCAAAGGGGTACATCAGGCTCTTTATTCGAGCTGTGCAGTGCCTACTGTGCCGTTGTTAGCAGGGGACATAGAAGTAGGAGATGAACCTGCCTAGCTATGCAAACTAGTAGAATCGATAGAGGCTTTCCTTCGTCGTGTCCAAGAGGAAAAAGAAAAAGCCACAAAAGATCTGAAGAAAGCACTAGAGGAATCCATAGAGCAATGCTAGGTTGCGCAACAAGAAAAAGATGACCTCCAAGAAATGTTTGCAGAGGATAGAGCATAGATACAAAAGGATAAAGGATAAAGAACAACTACTCCCAGAGTAGATTTGAATTAAAGAAGCAGTCACCAGATCACTTCTCTCCGTGACAGGCCTAGAACACATGGAAGAAGAAACCGCTGAGATCCAGGTGGGGAAGATCGTTGAAGCCATTCAACAACTCCAAGCATGAATAGCAGAAATGTAACTACAATTCGTGCCAAGAACTCCGCAGGAAGTGCGAGATCAGAGAGAGGAAACTGTCAGGAGCACAGTCGAAAGAATCAAGGCATTGGCCTTGGAATGCAAGAAACTCAACAGTTGAAGTGTGTAGACCTACGAGCGCCTTATAGAGGACTATGAACTAAGGACATTAGAGTCACAACTCCAGGAGGCAAAACAACATGCAACAACAGTGCAACCAAAGTTGAAGCTACTGTCACTAGTCGAGAGGATGAAAAGGTCACAGGAACAGTGCACGGTTCAGTAACAGGTCCATGCCATCCAAATTAAAGTCATGGAAGTGACCCAGAGGCTCCGACCAGTGCAGGATGAAGATTGCACACTTTTTGAGGAGATTGAATGACAAGGTGCACAACTAGAACAAGTAGTCACCATGATAGAACAATGCTTGGAAGGACCGGTGACTGAGAAAGTTATTCAAGAGTTCACCGAGTTAGAGGCTATGGAGAAGCAACAGGTCGAGGTAGCTCGAGGCCTTTGAGGCAGATTTACCCAGATCAGAGTGACTCAGGACGAGTCATAGGTGAGTGTTGGGGGCTTGTTGGCCCTTGACCAGGTTTTGTGGAAACGCTGGTCATGTTTGACCAATTTTGGGGACTTTGATAGGCTGGTCGAAGACGGAGTGCCAGACGAAGAGGAGATCGTGGGATATCGCCCCCCTTTTGCGGGCTTGTTGGGATTAGGGTTTATGTAATGGGTATGGGATGTCAGCCCATGGGTAGTACCCATGCTTAGGCCCTTTTGTAATGTATAAATAGATATCTAGGCGATGTAAGGAACACACTAGACCTAAGAGATATGTGGTGCTAAGTGTTGTATTGTGCTAAGTGCAAGTGATGTAAGCGGTTGGATCTATGTGATTGAGTTAGCTCTGTGTATTGAGAACTTGCAGGGCTAAGTGCAGGTGATTGTAAGGAAGGATTTGTGTTGTGACCTAAATAGGGAAGGAGGATCTGGAGAGGTGCACACAGATCTCCTGTCCTATGCGGAGTGGGTTTTGATGCTCTGTGCATGTAAGGGTATTGATAGAATATAATAAAGAAGACGAAGAGTTGGTGGATGTAGCCCCATGCTGGGGGTGAACCACACATATCTTGTGTTATGGTTGCTTTGTGTGATTGATGTGATTTATGATTAGTGTTTTCATCTTTATGTATTTTAGATGCATATGATATAATAGCTTAGTGCTTAGTAATGTGAATTAATGCTAGATCTTCTCTATTTCTATGTGCTAAGTGCCTAGATGTGTTAGATCTTGTTGAATATTGCGTTGTTCTTAATTAGGATTTTACCTGTGATGTGAATAAGGGGTTAAATGCTAATGAATGATAACTTCTAAGTGTTTTGTTAAGTATTGTAATCCATCCCATATAGGTTGCATACACTTGAGTCCTACAACCCCTCATGCATCTACCTCAGGTGAGACTTCATCTGCTTCACAGGTGTTGCCGAAAGGGTCGGTAGTTAGGGTTTTGTTAGTGCATTGAACCCTGGGTCTACCACTGCGCCAACAGTTCCCTATAAGCTATGACACTGTGAAATAAAAATCACTATAATGCCGCAGTAATAGATAGTTTTTTAAACAAGAGCTCCTACATTCTACAATAAATGACAATAGTTAGAAGAAAAAAAATATGTCTTTCCCAAAATGAGTCTATTTACCTTGAGGATGTCTAGATTGAGAAAATTGGGTCCCCTAGAATTATTCCTAGTCAAAGTACCCACCCTAGTCATATTGAGGATTTAGTAGTCTCATTCATGTAGAACTCCTAACACCAAGCACTCTATCCCTATAACTCTTTGCATATATCCCTCAATCACTAGATAAAGAATCGCCACTTTATCCTTAGATCAATACAAGCAACAACAATCATCATGGTTCGGAACAAAAAATCATTTAATCTCAAGACAAATTGATTCTTTTTTATGAGATTAAAAGTCTATCATTGAGCATTCAAATCATATATTTTAATGGGGGGTTGAGATAAAAAAGGAGGGATCCAAGAATAGATAGGGACATATTAACTATTACAACAATTATATTCTAATAGTTAGCATATTATTGCATTGACCTGTCAAAGTTCAACACCACTATGAATGTCCTGCACATACTTGTTGTATTCATCGTCATCACTATCGATATAATTGTCATCATGATGTCATACTTTATCTTTGAGAGCTCTATTGTCAAGATGGACTTTACCTTTTAGTGTTTCTTTACTATAATTGATCTGCATTTAGCATTCAAATAATATCAAGTAAATAATATTTCAAGCTATAAAGTTTAGTCAAAAATAACATCTTAAGCATGATAAATTATGACAAACATTGGGACAAATTAACTATCACAACAACATTTTTATTACCTCAAATTCGATACCACTATTAATGTATTGTACATGCTCGTTAGTTTCATCATTATTTGATCAATATCAATATTAACATGATATTGTATTACATCTTTGCAAGCTCTATTGACATGAAGGCATTTTCCTTTTCCCATTGATTTATTGATATAATTGCTCTACATGTGGTTTAACCATCATGCACACAAAAACAAACATTTAAAAGTAGCAACAAATTGTCTCCAATGGAAATGTTGTCTTTTTCAAACAATGAAACAAAAAATTTGCAACAAGTTTTGGAATTAATGTAATAAAGAAGTGTAGAACATGAATCATTTCAGGGGTTCATCCATCATTCAAACTAGCGGAGGTTATTTTTTTCGTGAAAAAAAAACCCGTCTCTTGCTATTTCTTTAGAGAATAAAAGTGTACAATTTACATGTCAAACACATACCTCAGCCTAAAAAAGGCAGTCCAAAATCACTCATGAAAACACCTTTAACTGCTTACCCAGAGTAAAAGAGCCAACCTGACATAGTATCAAAATATACAAAAGTATCACACAACAAACCTATACTCAGAGTGGATATAGGAAACTTGACCATTTCAAAACTGCTATCATCCAAAAAAAAACCACCAACTATTACAAAAACCATTTACCAGTACTTATATCAAGTTCATTCCAATCTACTAGATATATAACTATATACTAACAAGATATACACAATTTCTCCATTAAAAACTGAAACAATGTTGACAACAATAAATTCATTTTTGATGTATAAGGCAAAACTATTTTTTATGTTAGTCAATGAATAAATGACAGTACTAAACATACAATAACATCTTCAAGGAAGTAATTTTAGAAACTACCAGAGTTTGAAGGTAATATTAATTAAATTCATATGGAAGAAATTTCATTAACAATGCATTCTCTTTGTTTGTCTCAATCATACTGTTTATTTTTGTCCTACAAATTTTCCTAATTATATGATTTGTTCCAACTAAAGTCTTTCTACAATAACATGTTGGAAGCCAACTATTCCATAATCCTATGATTTTACCCAACCAATTTTACAATATAATAACCACAAGTGCCTTTAGATGGCTCTCAATATGTTGTTTCCACTCTTTGAAACTCAAAACAATCTTGATACTTTAAAGGCAGAACACAAAGAGATGATTCTAGAAACAAAGGATGGTTCTACACAGTGCAAGGATGAAAAGGTAGAAGAATAAGGGATGTCCACAGGGAACTAGACTGTCTTAGAGATTTAATTGAGTGCACTAATTCTCAGCAAGAGAGTGTGAGCGAGATCACTTAAGAGTTCACTGTAAATGAAATAGACTAAATGGAAACATACAAAGTCATACAAATTCTAGTTCAATTTACAAGCACAAAAACTGGTCAAACAAGAAGAAATGAGATAGAATAGATTGAATTACAAGAAGAAATGGCATACATGTTCAAACAATAAGAAATGAGATCAATAGATCTTCTTACCGCAATTGAATCACTCGATTTATGTTCATTCCATGCAGAAACTATAGTATTAATAGAGGCAACCAACTATGAAATTGTCTCATTGAGACCTTGTATGCAACTCATTACATGTTGGTATTGATCACTCGAGTTGAAATCATTTGTAATGGCTCTTATGTTTGGACTTATTTGACCTCCAACTGATGGTTGCGAATTCTCTGTTGACACTCTACTTTTTCACTTGCTCTTACTTTCATATTTACTAGAATCTAATGCTGCAATATAATGGGCAATGTCTTCTGCACCTGGCTCTCCGTCACTATTTTCCACCTAAAACACAATGCCAAGTTTCAACATAGTTAGTTCAATAAACAAATCGAAATAAATAACAATTTAAATTCAACCAAAAAGAAACACTTACTGTCAATTTGTCTATTTTTGCATGCAACTCACCTCGACCAAATGTATATGGAGCCCTAACATTTTCTCTTGATTTCATGCCTCTATTCCTCTTTGTCAAATATTTTTCAAAACACATAGTTTCCTTCAATGCCTCCCATTGTTTGGGAGATAGAGTGGAGTTTGTCTTGTATTTTCCTTCCATGATTAATTTTCTACAATTATATCTATAAGTGTTCATCATAGTTCTCATCTTTTGCTTGTAATATTTTCTAGAGATTTTTCGACCAACAATCTCAAACAAATTTTCCAATTTTTGGATAATATTATCCACAATTCGTGGATCTTGATCTAAAAAAATTGATTTGCAAATATCCAAATGAGCCATACATCTTGTTCCCAAATCTGCGGCTCACCTCGCTGCATTTTTCCCAATGGACTCACCATCTTTCGACACCTCAACCAAGAATGGATTCTTACCTTATATTTTTCTTTCTTTTTCATTCCTTTATGTACATCTATACAATCCCTGACTCAATATTTATCTTTTAACAAAAGAGAACAAATCTTGTGAACCACTAACAATATATTTGGCTGATCCGGTTTCATCAAGAGATGCAATGGGTGAATTTTGATGCACAATAGATGTAAGTGTTATCTCTTCATGACTTGCATTAACGAGAACAAAATTCTCCTTGGCCACATCAGGTGTGGTAGTAGGTAGCTCAGTACTGGCCTTTGTATATGTGCCTTCAAACATGTCCTTGAGTTTTCATATATGATCTCCAGACTTGCTCTTCCTTTTTTCGCATGTTGATTAATAATCTCTTTTATACCTTTTGCTAAGAAATCATCATGCTATGCAACACCATGTGCTATATCAGCCTCCAGATCACCATGTGCTATATCGACTTGGATACCATGACCACTATCATTTTCATCAACTACATTTTTTGTATCACAAATGTGTTGGCTTCTATGAGTTGGTGGCACTATATCTTTACTTTCCCTTGATATTTTCTCCACTGTTTTTGTTCCTGCATCTTTTTCTTGCCTATAAAACAAAAAAAATATCATATTATGTCTTATATACATAAAGTTCTTGCCTATAAAAAATTAAACACTATTAAACAAATAATATACTACTTAAGTGGATTAACAACTTGCCTTTTTGTCAAACCAAGAGACGACAAATATTCATCATTCTTGGTCAGATTTTCTCTATGAAATGCTCATATTCTGTCAACTTTTTTGCATTATCGTTGTCATATAACTTGCACCTCAAGGACTTTTTCTTCATATCCTGAAGTCCAAATAAAAAATAGTGTATAAATCAACCACTTGAATTAGAAGAACAACAATGGAATATGAGTTTGAAACTTAGATTTTATTAATGCATGTGCTAAAGAATTAAGTGCACAAGTTAAAGAAAAGATGCCTCTTAAAATCAACCCATGGAGTGTTTCTTATATAACTTGAAATCAATAATAAATAAGTAAATTTATGCTAAAGGCATGTAAAACATTTTATGTAAAGTTACTATGCATCCAATTTAAACCACATGCTATGAATTTCTATATATTCAAATTGTATTCAACATCTATGAATTCTAATAATATATTACATTCAACATCTCCTGACTTTCTCTTCCTTTTTTCGCATGTTGATCAATTATCTCTTTTAGAATTTTTTCTAAGAAATCATCACACTGTGCAACACCATGTGCTATATCAGCCTCCACATCACCATGTGCTATATCAACTTTCACACCATGACCACTATTATTTTCATCAACTACATTTGTTGGATCACAAATGCGTTGGCTTCTACGAGTTGGTGGCACTATATCTTTACTTTCCCTTGAATATTTCTCCACTTTTTCTATACCTACATCTTTTTCTTGCGTATAAAACAAAACAGATATCATATTATGTATTATATACATAAAGTTCTTTCCTATAAAACATTAAACAATATTAAACAAATAATATACTACTTAAATGGATTAACAACTTGCATGTTTGTCAAACCAAGAGACGATAAATATCCGTCATTCTTGGTCATATGCTCTCTACGAGAGTGATCATATTCTATCAACTTTTCTGCATTATCGTTGTCATCTAACTTGCGCTTCAATGAATTTTTCTTCATATCCCGAAGTCCAAATAAACAATACTGTATAAATCAACCACTTGAATCAGAATAACAACAGTGGAATATGAGTTTTAAACTCATATTTTATTAATGCACATGATAAAAAATTAAGTGCACAAGTTAAAGAACAAATGCCTCTTAAAATCAACCCTTGAAGTGTTGCTTATATAACTTGAAATCAACAATAAATAAGAAAATTTATGCTAAAAGCATGTAAATAATTTTATGTAAAGTTGTTATGCCTCGAATTTAAACCACATGCTATGCATTTCTATATATTCAAATTGTATTTAGAATCTATGAATTCTAATAATACATTACATTCAATGATAAATTACACCATACATATAACCAGAGTTTAAGTGACAAGCTTACTAGTTAAGGTGACAAATCATCATCATGATCATCTGCATTTCCACCGGGGTTAGAATCCTTATCACTCCTGTGTGCATTTTCTTGATTTTGTTTTGCCATCCTCACCTAAGGCATGCAACACATTCTCTCTTCCAATCTCTTTGTTGGTAATCAAAGTATGTTGTTCAATCCCTCTATCATCATCTTCAACGACTTCTTCGAATGTTTATTGTAAGTTATTGTATTGCCCATCAGGAATTATATCAACAACTTCCATGAATTTTCGTTTTGAACAAGACTCTGTTTGAATGACATATGACCATCCTGGGCTTCTTACATCATCAATTAGATACGCTTGTTTAACTTGAAGAGGAGAGACATATGGTTCATAAGTCTGTGATACAAATTGTCGTATATTTACATACACAAATCCATACTCATCAAGTTGTACTGTAGATGGTTTGGCCCACTTACATTTTAATAATATAAGAATATTTTCACCATAATCAAATTGAATAATTTCCTGCATGAATTCAACATAAGATTTCTTCTAAGTTTCTTGAAGTAATTCAACATGAACAACACAATCACAATTTCCCTTTCCTTTGTCCTTTTCTTCCAGTCTTAAATGACTACCATAGGCCCACATGCCACTAAACTGCGTAGCCCATATATGTGGAAGCTGTGAAAACTCACTTTCCTCCACTGTTATATCTTGACCTTTTTCTTTTGCATCATTGACTGCATTAGAAATCCATTATTCAAATTTTGGAAAAGAATCACCTCCAATCAAATCACGACGTTTGTTCTTTTTATGTCGATGTTGCATCCATGTTTGATTCTCTTCTTTGTATTTCCTACATAGAATATGAATGTACAAGATAATAAGATTAACAATATAAATGTGTAAATGCAATTGAAGAAATAAATTATTGTGTAAATTGTTTTTTACCTATGCCAATTATCAAATTAATATGTGTTCAAACTCGAAACCCCACCGATTTCAATTCTAGCCAGCACAACATAGCAACAAGAGGGCACAACAAAGAATAAATTAATGCACATATGCGCACCATACGGTGGATCATTTTGTTCATTCTCAGAATTAAGAAGCCAAACATCATAATGGTTTCCTTAACAAAATGAAGGACACACAAATTCACTACTCTCACCTACAATAATCTATTCCTCTACGCAACCTTTCATTTTCTTCCAAAGTCCCTGGGCCTCCCATGAGGGAGTTAAGCCCAGTCCTACTTTCATACCATATTGAGAAATGGGAGAGTAGGTATTATTATGCACAAACCACAAAAGTGTGAGAACTCTCTTCTTTAAACAAAGAAAATAGAGTACATATAAATACACAAGCTTTGTCTCAAGATAGGAGAACTACCTTGATCTCGGTTTGAGAAAATATCTCAACCTCACACCATTCTAGGAAGCACACAGTTGGATGTGAGAGATTCACTCAAACTAGTTTGAACAACTTCCTAAAGACTACGAAAAACTAGGTGAGCTTAACAAACACACCAACTTTAGGCTTCGACATTTTCTAAATTCTACAAGGGCATTATCCAGACTATAGAATGTTGCTATATACTCATAATTTTTTTTTCCATGAATGAATTTGATCCAGTCAAGTGTTCAGTGTGTGGGCGTGGATTGTTTCAATTCTTCAAGTCGGTGCAAGCCTACAAGGTAGGAGCAAGCATGTGTTTTAGAGTAGACCTTGAGGTTTCCATTGGAAGAAATAAATTGTCGTAAGTCAATCTATAATGGGCATTGTTTTCTGATTTATGATTTTGTTACAGGAATTGGAGTTTTGGATGATAGTCACACTAGTAGAAAAAAATAAATTTATGACTAAGAAAACAACTAAAATTTGCATATAAATGACTAAGTTAAGTCACATGACTAATAGTCATTTTTTTCGGTCATATATAACGCCACCAAATAAATGACTAAAATATTTTAGTCATTTATTGGTAGTTTTGGTTGGTCACTTTGGTCATAAATTTAGGCATTTATTTAGTCATGTATTGTTGAAAACTAGTCATTTATTTAGTCATCTGTGTTGTCAATTGGTCATTTATTTAGTCATTTGTGCTGTCAACTGGTCAYGCATTTAGTYATTTGTGTCACTGATTTCTTTCCATTAGTAATATATTTAGTCATTTATGTCACCGATTTCTRTCCATTAGTAATATATTTAGTCATTTGTGTCACTGATTTCCATCCATTAGTAATATATTTTGTCATTTGTGTCACTGATTTATGTCCATTAGTCATATATTTATTCATTTAGTAATTATTAATTGTTGTCATTTAGTAATATATTTAGTTATTTTCATTCGTTGATTTATAGTTTAGTAGTAAATGTCCATTTATATGATATGAATAATTTATTGAATAACATAAATTGTGTTATGTGGAAATAAACATATTATATTAAACTTAAATTAAAACACAAAATAAATGGTAAAAGATTGATTCAACATCATTATAAAAAATAAAGTATTGGAAGATGATTATATATATATATATATATATATATAATGTGAAAGTATTACAACACTATCATTGAGAGTTTCCAAGTCTACAAATATACACCATAATAAAACTACTGCATAAACATAAAATCAAATTAAACATATAATATTGCAATTTATATGAACTGTAAAATGAACACACACACACACACACACACACATAGAATAATAATAATAATAATAATAAATGTCATTGTACAGTACTGTCACTCAAAGTTTCAAAGTCTGCAAATACACCTCATAATAAAAGATTGTTGAAAATACATTCAAACTACTGCATAAAACGACAGACCAAACTGTCTAACAACTATGATAAAACCAACTATGTCATTTTTTTCAAATATCTTAGTGGCCACCGTGTACAACTTCCTTCCATCTTTTTTAGATGGACAGATCCTTCTATTTTGTCATCATAAGGAAGGGGTGTGTTTCTTGTGACATTTATAATATTTACATTTGTATCTCATGATCCACTCAGATTAACTCCATCTATAATAGATAGTGAGTGAATTTACCCAATGCCCATAGGAGCACTGTCATACAGATCCAACACCTTTACTTTATCACCTTCTTGGATTTTATTATCAACACATTTATGCAAAAAAAAGAAGAAATACACATTAAATTGAGATGTGAAAAATGATAAAACAACAATTATATTCTAATATTTAGCACTCACCTCGAGTTGAACACCACTATGAATGTGTTGCACATGGTTTTCAGGTTCAACATGATCACTACCAATATTGAAATCAGGTAGTTTTCCTGCTAGAGTGGGTACTTTTCCTTTTAACATAGTTACCAACTTAATGAGAACTGTGACCTCAAAACGAGAACTCTAGCCCTTAAAACCCATATTTTTGCATAAAAAACATGAAAATCAACCCCCAAAACAAAAAGTGGTGCTACCGGTAGCACCTTTTTTTGTAACCGGGTCAAAATTACAACTTTTTTGAGCATGTGCTTAAAGGATCAAATGGCCTCTCAAACAAACTTTAAAATCAACCCCCAAATCAAAAAGTGGTGCTACCGGTATCACCATTTTTTGTAATTGGGTTAAAATTACAACTTTTTTCAAGCATGGGCTTAAAGGATGAAATGGTTGCTCAAAAAAACTCTAAAATCAACCCCCAAATCAAAACGTCGTGCTATCGATAGCACCATTTTTTTGACCGGATCAAAATTACAACTTTTTTCAAGCATGGCCTTAAAATATAAAATAGTTGCTTAGAAAAACCTTAAAATCAACACCTAATTACAACTAATTATGGCCTAATTCAAACTGTGGCCTTGACAACAAATCCCTACATGAATAAAAAACCCAAAATTAAATCCTAAATGG
>ML802653.1:0-14518 GCA_009831015.1 Picea engelmannii | reverse complement strand
TCGATTTATCTCTTGTAATATTTATGAGCTATGTACCTGACCAAATGCATAGATTATCCATTTTCCTCATTTACAATCTTCTCATGTTATTGAGAACTGCTAGACAATTTTTAGAGAAATAGTATGCACTTTTGTGCCAAGGATAATTACATTAGAGACATGCACTTATTGTTATGAATATCTCAGGCTTATTGTCTAACTATTCAGAACATAGATGAGTCCTCTCACTCTTACAAGTTGGTACAAAATGTTTTGGAACGACAGTGTTAAAAATAAGTACCTTTCATGTTGATTCCAGGTGGAAAATCTAAAATTATTCCATCACTAAATCAAACATCTTTGCAACAAGGGTGAAAGTTGAAACGATGTTCTTTACAAATTTAGAAACATATAAAAGACAACAAATAAATTCAATTTTTGAAAGTCGATATGGCCCAGCTTCTTATTAAGAAGTACATCTATGCTTGGCATTATGGCCTACTGAATTACATATCATAATTTTGAGCAAGGTAGATTGTCGATGAGTACCTTGTGGATGCCACTTCTTGGTCACTTGATCAAACACATTTTTTCAATGATAATCGTGATTTTGAAGATGGTTTCTTGTGAAGAGATACAAGACAAGGAAATTAATTTTAGCTTACTCTTTACTGAGAAACATTTTTTTCTTTGTACTTGAATATTAACAAAAACAACTTTTATTGTACCCATTATAAAATATAATACATACATAATGAGATTAATTTACCTTTAGCACTAGCCATGGGAATACCTAGCATGCAAGGGAGGTAGAGTTTGAAGGCTAATAAGCTCTGATGTGCTTAATTTTGATAAAGTTTTTGTGATCCAAGGTTATTTGGTAACAAGCTACCTAATTTTTTCCATGTGTATGTGGAGCTTTGTTTCTTTGTTTCTTTGATTTTCATGATCTCTTTCTACCTGTAATTATATTTTGAATAATTATGATAATAAATCAGTGCCCAACTAAAGAGGACCATCTTCAACTTTCTTCTCCTAATTTGTTTTAACCTCCTCTACTTGAAGACAAAGGAGTCTCTCCTTTCTTCTCTGTTAATGTTTCCAAACCTTCAACCTTGTGTTCCCCCAAATTCTTATTTTGTTTTTTAAACTTCTTCTTTGGTTCAGATCCAACAGTTCCTTTCTTTAGCCATTTTGTGTTCCTTAGATTGTTCTTTTGGTAATAGTTTGTCTTGTTTCCTTCCTCTTATATTTGTATGGATAGGGTGAATGTTATCCTTTGATTTATCTTCAGTAATATAGGTGTAGTCCCACATTACCTTCTGCCTTTTTCTATTGTCTTCGGTTTCAGTTTACTTGTCTTTAAGGCCTCTTGTTTTTCCTTTGTTAGAGTTTCTTTCTAGATGGCAGTGTTTGCAAATGGATTCTTGCATGTCAATGATATATTTTCATTATACTTCTTGCTTCTAGGGATGATCAGGTTTCTATAAGTTGAGGCAAGATGAGAGTCCCTTCTCCTAGAGCGCGTGCACAATTACTAGTATATTGAGCTATCATCTTGTATTTATTGAATTTTAAAACCTCTAAAAAACAATCTCCCTAAGGTATTTCACATGGTTTCAAAATTTGATCCATTCCATACTTCTTAGGGAAGGTTTGGTATACTCTCCTAAAGAGAGGTTCTTATGGGAGAGTCTTACAATGAGTTGAATCCTAAAACATCTTGTCTCCTCTAGTGAGCCTTGGGAACCCCTTCAAAAATTGTGCCTCTATCTTGTTGAACTGGAAAATCATAACAAACTACCCTATGGTAAGTATGGTTACCAACTTACCTCTATTGAATCTTCGAGTTTTTGAAGTTTTGAATCCATATAACTACAATTTGGTATGTAGTTCGTAACTCCAAAGATTCAGTATATGAATCTTTGACCTTTATGGTTGAGCTACATGATATTCTAGGTCCAAAGGTCCATCTTTATTGTATTCCCTTCCACTCAATGAAATATTCCATTCTCCTCTTGGGTTGAGGGAACTTTCTACTATTTTCAAAGGTCTTTCACTGTCATTATTGATTTTTGTTGGGAAAGAGAACCTTCTCTCCCATTTATTGTCCTAGGATCAGTAGATTCAAATTTACTGAAATAAGAGATGTTACATACATATTCAGTAAAAAATCGTACTCTTAGTCTAGAATCTGCAAGATTTCTTGGCTGCTTGGTTGCTTAATTCTGAGAATGAACAGAATGATCCATCGTATGGTGGGCATATTGAAATTAATTTATCCTTTGTTGTGGTCTCTTGTTTCTATTTTTGCATCCTAGAATTGAACTCGATGGGGTTTCGAGTTTGAACAACGCAATAATTTATTTCTTCAATTGCATTTACACATTTATATTATTAATCTTATTATCTTGTACATTCATACTCTATTTAGGAAATACAAATAAGAGAATCAAACATGGATGCAACATCGACCCCAAAAGCGCAAACGCCATGATTTGATTAGAGGTGATTCTTTTCCAAAATTTGAAGAATGGATTTCTAATGCAATCAATGATGCAAAAGAAGAAGGTCAAGATATAACAGTGGAGGAAAGTGAGTTTTCACAGTTTCCACATATATGGGGTATGCAGTTTAGTGGCATGTGAGCCTATGGTGGTCATTTAAGAGTGGAAGAAAAAGGCAAAGGAAAGGGAAATTGTGAATGTGTTGTTAGTGTTGAATTCCTTCATGAAACTGAGAATAAATTTTATGTTGAATTCATCCAAGAAATTATTCGATTTTATTATGGTGAAAATAATCCTATATTATTAAAATGTAAGTGGGTCAAACCATTTGCAGTACAACTTGATGAGTATGGATTTGTACGTGCAAATATACGATAATTTTTATCACAGACTGATGATCCATATGTCTCTCCTCTTCAAGTTAACCAGTCATATCTAATTGATGATGTAAGAAGCCCAGGATGGTCATATGTCATTCAAATAGAGTCTTGTTCGAAACAAAAATTCATGGAAGTTGTTGATAAAATTTCTGATGAGAAATACAATAACTTACAAGAAAAATTCGAAGAAGTGGTTGAAGATGATGATAGAGGGATTGAAGAAGAGACTTTGATTACCAACAAAGAGATTGGAAGAGAGAATGTATTGCATGCCTCAGGTGAGGATGACGAAGAAAATCAAGAACATCTACACAGGAGTGATAAACGATTCTAACCCCGGTGGTAATGCGGATGATTATGATGATGATTCATCACCTTAACTGATAAGCTTGTCACTTAAACTCTGGTTATATGTATGGTTTAATTTATCATTGAATGTAATGTATTATTAGAATTCATAGATGCTAAATACAATTTGAATATATAGAAATCCATAGAAAGTGGTTTAAATTGGAGGAATAACAACTTTACATAAAATGCTTACATGCATTTAGCATAAATTTACTTATTTAATGTTGATTTCAAGTTATATAAGCAACACTTGAGGGGATGATTTTAAAAGGAATTTGTTCTTTAACTTGTGCACTTAATTTTTTAGCACATGCATTAATAAAATATGAGTTTCAAACTCATATTCCACTGTTGTTTTGTTGATTCAAGTAGTTGATTTATACACTTTAGTTTATTTGGACTTCATGATATGAAGAAAAAATCCTTGACGTGCAAGTTAGATGAAAACGATAATGCAAAAAAGTTGACAGAATATGACTTCTCTCGTAGAGAACATGTGACCAAGAATGATGAATATTTATCGTCTCTTGGTTTTACAAACAAGCAAGTTGTTAATCCACTTAAGTAGTATATTATTTGTTTAAAAATGTTTAATGTTTTATAGGCAAGAACTTTATGTATATAACACATAATATGATATTTTTTTGTTTTATAAGAAAGAAAAAGATGCAGGTACAAAAAAAGTGGAGAAAAAATCAAGGGAAAGTAAAGATATGGTGCCACCAACTCGTAGAAGCCAATGCATTTGTGATCCAATAAATGTAGTTGATGGAAATAATAGTGGTCATGGTGTGAAAGTTGATATAGAACATGGTGATGTGGAGGCTGATATAGCACATGGTGTTGCGCAGTGTGATGATTTCTTAGCAAAAACTCTAAAAGAGATTATTGATCAACATGCGAAAAAAAGGAAGAGCGAGTCTGGAGGTGTTGAATGTAATGTATTATTAGAATTCATAGATGTTGAATACAATTTGAATATATAAAACTGCATAGCATGTGGTTTAAATTGGAGACATAGTAACTTTACATAAAATGCTTTACATGCCTTTAGCATAAATTTACTTATTTACTGATGATTTCAAGTTATATAAGAAACACTTCAGGGGTTGATTTTAAGAGGCATTTTTTCTTTAAATTGTGCACTTAATTTTTTAGCACATGCATTAATAAAATCTCAGTTTCAAACTCTTATTCCACTATTGTTCTACTGATTCAAGTGGTTGATTTATACACTATTGTTTATTTGGACTTCAGGATATGAAGAAAATGTCCTTGAGGCGCAAGTTAGATGATAGTGATAATGGAGAAAATTTCACAGAATATGAGCGTTTTTGTAGATAAATGTGACCAAGAATGATGAATATTTATTCTCTCTTGGTTTGACAAAAAGACAAGTTGCCAATCCACTTAAGTAGTATATTATTTGTTTAATAGTGTTTAATGTTTTATAGTAAAGAAATTTATGTATATAACACATAATATTGTATTTTTTTTGTTTTATAGGAAAGAAAAAGATGCGGGCATAGAAAAAGTGGAGAAAAAATTAAGGGAAAGTAAAGATATAATGCCACCAACTCATAGAAGCCAATGCATTTCTGATCCAAAAAATGTAGTTGATGAAAATAATAGTGGTCATGGTGTGCAAGTCAATATAGCACATGGTGTTATGCAACATGATGATTTCTTAGCAAAAGGTCTAAAAAAGATTATTGATCTACATGCAAAAAAAGGAAGAGAAAGTCTAGAGAACATTTATGCAAAACTCAAGGACATCTTTGAAGGAACTTCTACAAAGACTAGTACTTAGCTACTTGCTACCACACCTGATGTGGCCAAGGAGAATTTTGTTCCGGTTAATGAAATTTATGAAGAGATAACACTTATATCTGTTGTGCGTCAAAATTCACCTGTTGCATCTCTTGATGAAATTGGATCAGCCAAATATATTGTTAATGGTCACAAGATGTGTTCTCTTTTGTTAAAAGACAAATATTGAGTCAAGGATTGTATAGATGTATAGAGAGGAATGCAAAATAAATTAAAATAGAAGGTAAGAAGCCATTCTTGGTTGAGGTGGCAAAAGATGGTGAGCCCATGGGGAAAAATGCAGCGAGGTGGGCCTCAGAATTGGGAACATGTAGGGCTCATTTGGATATTTGTAAATCAAAATTTTTAGATCAAGATCCATGAATTGTGGATAATGTTATCCAAAAAATGGAAAATTCTTTTGAGACTGTTGGTGGAAAAATCTCTAGAAATATTATAAGAAAAAGATGAGAACTTTGATGAACACTTATAGATATAATTGCAGAAAATTAATCATGGAAAGAAAAGACATGACAAACTCCACTCTATCTCCCAAAAAATGGGAGGCGTTGAAGAAAACTATGTGTTTCGAAGAATATTTGACAAAGAGGAATAGAGGCATGAAATCAAGAGATAATGTCAAGGCTCCATATACATTTGGTCGAGGTAGGTTGCATGCCAAAATAGACAAATTGACAGTAATTTTTGCGTTTTGGTTGAATTTAAATTGTTATTTATTTAGATTTGTTTATTGACCTGACTATGTTGAAACTTGACATTGTATTTTAGGTGGAAAATAGTGACAGAGAGCCAGGTGCAGAAGACATTGTCCATTATATTGCAACATTAGATTCTAGTAATCTGACAGTAAGAGAAAGTGGAAAAGCAAAGTCCCGACAGAGAATTTGCAGCCATAAGTTGGAGTTCAAAGAATTCTAGATATAAGAGCCATTAAAAATGATGTCATCTCGAGTGAGCAATTCCAACATGTAATGAGTTGCATACAGGGTCTCAATGATACAATTTCATAGTTGGTTTCCTCTGTTAAGACTATAGTTTCTGCATGGAATGAACATAAATCAATCGATTCAATTCAGGTAAGAGGCTCTATTGATCTTATTTCTTATTGTTTGAACATGTATGCCATTCTTCTTGTAAATCAATCTACTGTATCTCGTTTCTTCTTGTTTGACCAGTTTTTGTGCTTGTAAATTAAACTAGAAGTTGTAGGATTTTGTATGTTTCCACTCAGTGTGTTGCATTTACAATGAAATCTTAAGTTCTCTTGCTCACACTCTCTTGTTGAGAATTAGTGCACTTAATTAAACCTCTAAAAAGTATGGTTCCCTATGGACATGCCTTCTTCTTCTTCTACCTTTTCATCCTTGCACTATGTAGAACCATCCTTTGTTTCTAGAATCATCTCTCTGTGTTTTGCCTTTAAAGTATCAAGATTGTTTTAAGTCTGAAAGAATGCCAACAACATCTTGAGAGCCATCTACAGACACTTATGGTTATTATATTGTAAAATTGGTTGGGTAAAATGATAGGATTGGGGAATAGTTGGCTTCCAGCATGGTATTGTAGAAAGACTCTGGTTGGAACAAATCATATAATTAGAAAAAATTGTAGGAACAAAATAAACAGTATGATTGAGACAAACAAAGAGAATGCATTGTTAATGAAATTTTTTCCATATGAATTTAATTAATATTACCTTCAAACTCTGGTAGTTTCTAAAATTACTTCCTTGAAGATGTTATTGTATGTTTACTATTTTCATTTATTCATTGACTAGCATAAAAATTAGTATTGTCTTATACATCAAACATGAATTTATTGTTGTCAACATTGTTTTAATTTTTAATGGAGAAATTTTGTTTATATCTTGTTAGTATAAAGTTATATATCTTGTAGATTGGACTAAACTTGATATAAGTACTAGTAAATGGTTTTTGTAATAGATAATGGTTTTGTTTTTGCATGATGGCAGTTGTTATCACTCCAAGAAATTACTCCCTGACTGTAAAGGGTGTAATCTTGGTAACTTAATGAATTGTAAAAGGTGGATCAAATCAGAGAAATTAATCAAGTCTCACTCACTCAAAACATGCATTGACACACTCAGATGGGCAAGGATTTCAACCATTGTGTTCAGAGAGTTAAATAAAGGTGGATATGTGGAGAAGACTTATTATGCTAATAGAAATATACATACAATGACACATATGAATGACCAGCTATGACATGTAGATACTTATCATACTAGTAGAAACATATATAAGATTTCATAGAATATATGGCTAGACATAACAGGTAAAATACTTGCAGATTCTAGTTTATGGATGTAATGATAAGTTAACAGTTATCATACATCAAAAAAACATGAAACAATGAATAATATATTCAAGTACATGTAGAGATAAGAAAGACTATGAAAATCTGAACAGTACTGGCAAAAGAAGCATGTATTACTGATGTACAATGGGAAGTCTGAGATTACAAGTCTGAAAAGTCTCCAAAGTCGAACGCAGTCCTCCGACCATGTTTTTATCCTTTTCCCTGTTACAATGATGCCTCATATAGGTATTGAGTTCAAAATCATCCCTAGAAGCTCGAATTCCCTTCCAAATCCCAAAGATAACAACAGTTACCTCTAATTTCTTGAACTGCCTGACATAAAAAAATGGGCCAGACTGCTAGAAATTGGGGTTGCAGTTAAGATTTTGTATCTCCTAGATCATGACAGTTGTGTACAAACTGGAAGATTATTTTGTACATTTTTTTGTTTTGAGCAAAAACCTCTCTCATTTCTTTGAGATTCGTTTTCATTTGCCCAAGATCTACATTTAAAAAACATGTGTCAAAGGAAATTCTGAGATCCGAAAATTAGGGCTCATAGATGGATTCGATTCTCCCAATATATGAAACCTGTAGGAAAATTGAGAGAGGTTATTTTTATTTGACATGTTAGTAGAAAACTCCTCCACCTGTTTCTCAAAATGATTCTCTAGTCACTCAGAATCATCATTTGAAAATGATGACTCAGCACAGTAAAAACGCAATATTTTTTAAAACGCAACTTCAACTT
This sequence comes from Picea engelmannii, assembly GCA_009831015.1. Classification (NCBI taxonomy): domain Eukaryota; kingdom Viridiplantae; phylum Streptophyta; class Pinopsida; order Pinales; family Pinaceae; genus Picea; species Picea engelmannii. Next base: position 6,401 of record ML802653.1, on the reverse strand, counting down.
CTTATCATCTGCCTCCAAAGCTTGCAAAGGAGAATGATCTGTATCATATAATTATTATCCTTCATTAAACATCATTCCCACAAAATCTAGAAACCAAAAAATGTGATTTGGGCAGAAAGAAGCTCATTCTAGACTCTTATGTGATTTTGGCGGCCAAACAGTCATGTGTTTATCCTTTTAGTCGTTGAAAGTGAGAGATTTTTGGTGGCTTGTAACACTTGAATTTTACCATTAAGCCACTAAAAGATAAAAATTAGCTTTTGGTAGATTTTGAGATACAAGTTTATTTATTCATTTGAATAATATGTTTGAATGTCTGTCCATAGGACTTTATAACTTAAGATTTATAAATAAATCTTTAACCTCATAATCATCTTATCATGTGATGTCAAAATAATTTGAAAATTGTTTTGGATCGCTAACATCTGGCTCCTATTGGGGATGAAATCCTCCCTGTGAGGTTTCAAGAACCACGTAGTTCCAGTCGCCTTGTCCATTAGGCTATGGAGTCAACAATCAACCATTCTCTGAACTTTCAAAACTTGCAGTTCCATTGGGCATGGAGTCATTTGTCTTGTGAAACCAGTCTCTGAAAAATTTCAAGACCTGTGAAACTGATCTCTGCACACCTTCAAAACCTTCCTTTATTCACACAATAGACTAATATTTCTTCTGTAAATTGAAAAAGAAAAATCTCGGGCAACGCGCTTATTTCCTACCCTACTGTACTCTAACCAAATCTGCAATTTAGTTAGGTAAAAGATGACTTCCATAACAGCCATCCAAGCAATTTTAAAACTGAAATAATCTCATATTTATCATTGATCAGCAGATGATGTTTGAAATGTGATAACAGTGATAAGAATTTTTTCAAGAAAGCATACTCACCCAGAATCATGTGTAAGCTAAAGAAATCTGAAACTTTCAAGTTCTTTAAAAAGTATAACTCCATGAAGGTTGCCAGTGGATCTTTGAAACTGAGATTGGAAACATGTTGGTCTTCGGGAAACAGCTGCACATCTATGGCATCCTTTTTCTCAATCATTATTGTTCCTTTGCTAGAAGACTGATCACCTTCTTGTTCTCTTGAGATGAAATCTTGATCATCAATCATTATAACTTTCTCTTCAAAAAAGTTCTCAGAAGATGATGATAAAGCAATGTTAAAATCATATGAATAAGAGTCAGTTGAAAATATATAATTTCTTATGAAATCATTAGTTATCATAGGCTCATCTTTTTTTTCATACTGGTCATAAAATTTACACGAATACCTGTCCATTGAAACATCTGCAATCACTGAATAATTTGATTTGCAATTTAAAATAAATTCACTTGCTTGTTGTTGTTCCAAATATCCTTTATACTCTTTACCTTCCTGCTCAAAATTTGAACTATATTGACATTATGCTGGCTCAAGTACATGCAAATTTTCAAAATCAACCTGCTCTCGGATCCTCCTGGAAGCACAGATGTTCTCCTCCACTTCTAGAGTATCTTCAAACATTCTTCTTAGGGATGAAGACTTCCTTTCTAGTAGGAGAAGGGAAAGTTCTGAATGCAATCCCATAACATAATATATCATGGAAGTTGTCTCTATAGGTCAGATATCCAAAGGCATGTCATGGTAGATGCTATAAAATTTCCAATTGAAGATAAGCAAAGCTTCACCCTACTCTCTCTTCAAAGCACAAAAATCAGAAAGGTATGAATCTAATGATTTACTCTCACCCCAATGCTTCAATAAAACATCAGAGAACTCGATCCAAGAACTCATGGATTCAACTCTTAGACTCTTAAACCATATGGCAGCATCTCTGATCAATAACTTAGTGAAAAAACTCATAATGACATCTTCATGAAAAATCTGAAAACGATCAACAAAATCCTCAAAGGATTCCAAGTGCCTCTCAACTGAAACTTGATTCTCTCCAGAAAACTAGGGAAGATATTCATAACAGTCAAGAGGATAAGAATGAAGGAGATGGGGCAGCCTCAAAGGCTTGAACATATTCATCATGATTTTAATTTGAAAGGTTGTGGGTTGATCATGAGGAATAGCAAGTTGTTGACAAGGTTCAAAAGTTATGGCAAAAGATGTTGAGCTCTGGATAGGTTTGAGATCAGTTTTAATTTATTTAAGGTTACATGGTTGATCTGATTCTAAAGGAATTTGAATACAGTGGTCATATTTATGAACGAAATGAGGCAAAAAGATTGAATCAACATCTACAATGCAAGAAGGTTGCAAATCTTCTTCTAAAGATGGATATATAAAAGAAGGTTGATAATCATTAGAGTATACAAAATAGAGGATGATTCTCTTAACATGCAAAGGAAAAAGTATGAAGGAGTTGATAAAGAACAACAACAATTCATGAAGTAAACTAATGAAACAATACCTGGATCTAGAACTCTTCATCTTCTGTCAATCGGATTCTCCCTAGTGGAGTCTTTAATCATGGAGTCGCTAGGTATATAATTACAGTTTGATTTTGTGTTTGTGTCTTGTCTGCCATCAAGAATCAGATCTATGTCGTTCTCCCGGGGAAAATCTGCTTTCACTTTCATCCTCGGCAACGGCGCCAATTTGTTATCACTCCAAGAAATTACTCCCTGACTATAAAGGGTGTAATCTTGGTAAATTAATGAATTGTAAAAGGTGGATCGGGTCAGAGAACTTAATCAAGTCTCACTCACTCAAAACATGCATTGACACACTCAGATGGGAAAGGCTTTCAAACATTGTGTTTAGAGAGTTAAATAAATATGGATATGTGGAGAAGACTTATTATGCTAACATAAATACAAATACAATGACACATATGAATGACCAGCTATGACAGGTAGATACTTATCATACTAGTAGAAACATATATAAGATTGCATAGAATATATGGCTACACATAACAGGTAAAATATTTGCAGATTATGTTTTATGGATGTAAAGATAAGTTAACAGTTATCATAAATCAGACAAACATGAAAAAATGAATAATATATTAGATTACAAGTAGAGATAAGAAAGAATATGAAAATCTGAATAGTACTGGAAAAAGAAGCATGTATTACTGATGTACAATGGGAAGTCTGAGATTACAAGTCTAAAACGTCTCCAAAGTCGATCACAGTCCTCCGACCATGTTTTTCTCCTTCTCCCTGTTAGAATGATGCCTCATATAGGTATTGAGTTCAAAATACTCCCTAGGAGCTCGAATTCCCTTCCAAATCCAAAAGATAACAACAGTTACCTCTAATTTTTGGAACTGTCTGACATAAAAAAAAAAATGGGTCAAACTACTGAACATTGGGGTTGCAGTTAAGAATTCGCATCTCCCAAATAATGACATTTGTGTAAAAACTGGAAAAGTATTTTGTATATTGGTTTGTTGTGAAAAAAAACCTCTCTCAGTTATTTTATATTCGTTTTCATATGCCCAGGATCTGCATTTAAAAAACATGTGTCAAACAGGGAAATTCTGAGATCCGAAAATTAGGGCTCAGAGATGGATTCGATTCTCCAAATCTATGACACCTGTAGGAAAATTGAGAGAGGTTATTTTTCTTTAAAATGTTAGTAACAAAATCCTCTGCCCGTTTCCCAAAATGATTCTCCAGTCACTCAAAATCATCATTTGAAAATGATGACTCAGCATAGTAAAAACGTAGTATTTTTTAAAACACAGCTTCATCTTCTTATCATATGCCTCTAAAGCTTGAAAAGGAGAATGATTTGTATCCTATAATTATTATCCCTCATTAAACATCATTCCCACAAAACCTGGAAACCAAAAAATGCGATCTGGGCAGAAAGAAGTTCATTCTGGACTCTTCTGCGATTTTGACAGCCAAACAGTCCTTTGTTTATCCTTTTATCTGCCGAAAGTGAGATATTTTCGATGGCTTGTAGCACTTGAATTTTACCATTAAGACATCGAAAGATAAAAATTAGCTTTTGGTAGATTTTGAGATACAAGTTTATTTATTCATTTGAATAATATGTTTGAATGCCTGTCCATAAGACTTTATAACTTAAGATTTACGAATAAATATTTAACCTCATAATCATCCTATCATGTGATGTCAAAATAATTTGAAAATTATTTTTGATCGCTAACAGCAGTTTTGAAATCGTTGAGTTTCCTGTAGTGACTCTGAGTATAGGTTTGTTGTGTGATAATTTTGTATATTTTGATACTATGTCAGGATGGCTCCTTTACTTTAGTAAGCAATGAAAGGTGTTTTCCTGAGTGATGTTGGACTGTCGTTTTTAGGCCGAGGTTAGTGTTTGACATGTAAATTGTACTCTTTGATTCTCTAAAGAAATAGCAAGAGACAGGTTTTTTTTCATGAAAGAAAAACCTCCTCTAGTTTGAATGATGGATGAACCCATGAAATGATTGATGTTATACACTTATTTTTATTACATTTCTGTCACTACTTGTTGCAATTTTTTTATTTCATTGTTTGAAAAAGAAAACTTTTCCATTGGAGATAGTGTGTTGCTACTTTTAAATGTTTGTATTTTTGTTTTGCATGATGGTTAAACCACATGTAGAGAAATTATATCAATAAATCAATGGGAAAAGGAAAAGGCCTTCATTTCAACATAGCTCACAACGCTGCAATACAATCTCGTGTTAATATTGATATTGATCATGATGATGAAGTTGACGAGCATGTACAAGAAATTAATAGTGGTGCTGAATTTGAGGTAAAAAAAATGTTGTTGTTATAGTTAATCTGTCCCAATGTTTTTTCATAAGTTTTCATGCTTAAGATGTTATTTTTGACTAAAATTTATAGCTTGCAATATTATTTACTTGATATTATTTGAATGGTAAATGCAGATCAGTTATAGCAAGAAGCACTAAAAGGTAAAGGCCATCTTGACAACAGAACTCTCAAAGCTAAATTTTGACATCATGATGACAATTATATTGATAGTGATGATGATGAATACAACAAGTATGTGCAGGACATTCATACTGGTGTTCAACTTTGACAGGTGAGTGCAATAATATATTAACTATTAGAATATAATTGTTGTATTAGTTAATTTGTCCCTATCTATTTCATAGATCCATTCTTTATAATCTCAATCCCCCATTAAATTATATGATTTGAACGCTCAATGATAGAATTTTCATCTCATCAAAAAGAATCAATTTGTCTTGAGATTAAATGATGGTTTTTTTTTAACCATGATGATTGTTGTTGCTTTTATTGATCTAAGGATAAGTTGGTAATTCCTTATTTAGTGATCGAGGGATATATGGAAAGAGTTATAGGGATAGAGTGCTTGTTGTTAGGAGTTTTGCATGAATGAGACTACTAAATCCTCAATATGACTGGGGTGGGTACTTTGACTAGGGATACTTCCAGGGGACCCAATTTGCTCAATCTAGACATCCTCAAGGTAAAGAGATTCATTTTGGGAAAGATAGATTTTTTTTCTTCTAACTATTGTCATTTATTGTAGAATGTAGGAGCTATTGTTTAAAAAATCGTCTATTACTGCAACATTATAGCGAGTTTTCTTTCACAGTTTCATAGCCTATAGGGAACACAAGCCTGCTCTTATATATCAAAATAAGAACTTCAGGTTTCCAGCCTAGCCTATACTGGTAGGGATGCTTAATAAAAGTCAGAGTCCAATGGGGTTCTCTAGTAGTAAAGAGATCTACATTCATTTTGATCTAGCAAATATCAAGGATTAAAAATAGTTATGTGTTTATTAGATACTCACATTTTCATGATGGCTTGGAAAGTTTAAACTAGTTGCTTATGAATTTTGGATCATCACAATCTATTTGTTAATGATTTTACTCATGACAATGTCAGTGATCCCATTCTATTTGTCAATTATTTTACTCATGGCAATCTTCATGATCTCGGGCACTATCCAAATCACCCTCCTCAAAAGGATTCAATAAAACCAATTGCAATGAATGTGAGCAGTAAAATCTAAACTAATCTATCTTTGTGTGTCGTGAAGAGAGGGAAGGCCTTACATCTAAGGATGTCATCATCAACCCTATCCTACAAAGAACCTTTATCCAATTCAGAGAATAATTTATACTATAGTTTGGCTGGTGCAAAAGCCAACTCCAAGTCGGGTGAATCTTTGCAACTAAATAAATCTCCACATAACCCATTTAAAGTTTGGGTTCCTATTCATTAGTTTAACTTGACTTGTTTATTTGGGAAAGTCCCAAATCCAATATAGTTTCTATATAGATAAAAAAAACTATGTATGAACCTTGTCCAATTCTGGTTCTAAACTAGGATATGGATTTGTTTGACCATGTGAATCCGAACTCCAAGATGAAATGTGTACAACTAAACAAATCTTTTAGAAAACCATCTTCAATTTGAATCTTTTTTCACTATTGTAGGTC
>ML802652.1:194132-217564 GCA_009831015.1 Picea engelmannii | reverse complement strand
TATTGCAAACTCAATGATAAACCCTGCAATAATATTGTCTAACCAAAAATCCACTACGCACGTGAATTTATTGTTAACTCTTTCCAACCATGCAATATTTTCAACAATCTACACTATTGACCTAATATGATTAGTCGGATGGGTAAACTTCAACCTTAACAACCATTCATGTAATAACTGTGGAAAGAAACAAAAATATGCTTCATGCAGATCAACAAACGCATACCTCTGTAAGTACTGGTGCAATGTATACCTGAAACCCTTATTGTCTTTATGCATGAATTTCAATTACTTTGTCTCTAACCATATTTCAATATATTGCTTCATAATATTCCATTGCCTAAACATGCCTTTATACCATTGCATCTTCTTCACCAAACCCCTTCATGTCTCTCCTTCGGAGTTCTATCTTGCAACGCAAACATTTGTTGGACTTGTGGGTGTCTAGCTTAGTTCTCCAACAAAACCCTTATCACCATTGGCCCTTATAGTAAACTATAATGTTACACAGCACACAGAGTGTAAAGCATAGCCTCACCTGAGATGGTTTATGGGGGACTGCAGGACGCAGATGTATACATTCATGGAAGGGATTGGAGGATGTTATTTCTTACCTCTTCTTATTGTTTCTACTTAACCATGCATTCTATTCTACCATTCATCAAATCCATTCATTTATTCATTCACTTTCATATTTAATCTAGCATGCGTTGTAAATAAATAATCCATTCATTTGCTTAATCATTCAGTAATAACTGCAGAAATAACACATCAAAACACATTACACATGGTTTTACCGTGGTTCACCCCCTTGGGGATACGTCCACAAAGATATTCTACTTATTTATTACTATTCATCAAAAAACTTCATGCACATTACATTAGAGTAGTGAGTAGTGAGGTGAACTAGGATCGCACCAAGATCCAAAACTTGTGACCTGACCCTCAGCGACTTCAACCTCATCCGAGCTCTACAAATCTCAAAACAGACTCCAACTTACAAAAACTCCAAAAAGATTCTCCAAAACAAGCAATATACTACGACCAATCAATAGATGCATATCACAATGATTGATGATCCTCTAATCTCTCTTATACCCTTTATTTATATTAAAAAATTGGGTTAGAAACCCTTACAATCCATCCGAAAACCCTAACCCTAACTACGCTAGGTTTGTCCACTTTTGCGTCGGATTTATGAAAATCCCGCCATGCATGCTACTTTTCCTCAAAATGTGGCACATAGATTTTCCCTTCTTGCTACGTTGTCCTCCAAACATGTCTTCTCTAACACCAGGTCATGATCTTCTCTGGATATGAATATACTAGAGTATGCTCAATATTTGGGTTACTCCTAGCGGGAAAAACCCCCCTATGACTACACCAGGGTTCAGAATGTAGGAAGATCAATTAACCATCTAAAATTCAACTACTTCTCTAGACTACCCCAAACATACCAAAACTCATATAAGAAAAGCAAAGATGAGGGAGATCGGATAACTATACCTCTACTCTATGTCTGGTGATGATCCCCTCACGCTTGGAAGCCTTGTTGACTGCATGCCTCCTTCTAGGGTTGACCTGCATCCAAAGATTGAAAAATAGAAAATGACAAGCATTCTATTCCATATACAAATTAGGTTTAGGTGTTAGAGAGTCAAAACATAAAGCAATAAAAGAATTCAATACACCATGATTTGGGACATGGAAAGTAATTCTTTTATTAATAACTCAATGATTATACCTTTATAATCAAAGCCGGCTACTGCTCCATGAACCTAGCCTGGGATCCTCTTCACCAAGCTCTAAGTGAACATTTGTATGTTTTCTCCTCTCAACCTTCTGATCTCTTCTTGGGAAGTGAATGGGTTCTGATGGAGGAAGAAGGACTAATGGGGAAATGTTGAGGCAATTCTCACAAAAGGGATGCAATAACTTGGGCAAGGAGGGGATGTGAAACGGGTAGAGTTTCATTGTTCTTATTTCTAGATGTAAAATGAGACCCCGACACCTCCTTTATATGGGAAAAGGATGTTTATTCTTTTGGGTGGAGGGATATAGCAGGTGGATTAGTTGGGAAACTCCCCAATATCCCATAATCTCAGCGAATTCCTTGAAATTTTTTATTTTTTGCAACTTTTTCCAGTATATGCGGGCTGTAATTGTGCAGCATACATATGTAAGTGAGTTGTAGTGGTGTAGGAAGCGTATGTATGTGGGTAGTAGTAGTGCAGGGCACGTACATCTTTAAAAAAACAGTTTTTAAGAAGAGAAAATCAATAGTGCTTTGGCAAAAAATGGAAGTAAGAGGGCCAAAGGCCAGGTATGCATGTGTAGAGAAATTTAGGGATATAACAGATGCCCCCTAATGTGTGAGGTCAGAAGAGAATCTGATGCCCGAAATACATTACAAAATCTTCACAAATGTACAAAATGAGTGAGCCTAGGACCAAAGCTTGGGAGGTGCCATCTGCAAAATAACAATTGTCTCTCTGAGGCGGGCATACCCATGCTCGGGATGAAATAAATCATGGATTCTACTCAAATAAATTGCAGATCCATGTCATATAACTATATAAAGTGTAGCTGCGAGCAATACACAAGGGATCTACATCTTAAAATCAAAGATATTCAAGTATATTATCCATCTTCAAGAAGCCAATAATGCCCGATGGCTGGATATGTGGTCTTCATAACTATAGAAAAAACTTCAAGATCTTCAAAACTTGGGTAGGAGTACAATGTGAGTGTATGAATTCACTACCCAGAGGTCTTCGACATCTTGTCGAGAAAATACAAGAGGATCTTGATGATTGGGCAGAGAACTTCGTTGATTTTGAATCATGAATTGACTGGAATTTTGGGATGGCCGACTCATGAGGTCAAGAGAGAAACTACAGAAAGGTCGACTCAGGTTGGGTGAAACTTCCCTTGGAAAAAAGAACGAAAGATGATCAGACTCAGGCAGCATGACATTGACATAATTTCACGATGCAGGAGGCAACGCAAACTCTCCATGTGTTTGGAAGAGTAACCAAACGGAGGAGAACATGGCTCTATGTAGAGATAAAAACTTCCTAAGGTCATACTAGATCCCAATGCTTGACGAACAAACGAAAGGATGTGCTTTGTCCAAGGGTGACTCATTGTGTTGCCAAAAAAGAACATATATTTCCCATCCCCTCTTTTTGGGTTTTTTTTATTTTTTTTGTCTTTTTCAACTTTTTAAAGAGATTGAAAAATAATAAAATAATGCTACGTTACAAAGGAGGAATGAGTGTCTCAAGAAAGAAAACTAGTTCCAAGCACAAGAAAAACACTAATGCTTAGAGCAAGGAGACGTGTGTAGGAAAATGACACTCGGGGAAAATTCCTCCATGGTTCAAGGTGTCAGGTCGCAGAGGCAAAGTGCTACAAGGCTTTCGTATAAGGCATGCTTCAAAGGTTCAACTGAGAGAAACATGGAGTCGGAATTAGGCCAAAGATGCAGAGATGAAAATATGATTAGAAAGACACAATGAAACCCCCTTCAATATAATTTTAACGACCCCAGAGAAGGTAAGCTCAGTGGTTTTTTCACGTTTAGAGAGTCTGAAAAAATGTAAAACAAGAGTCAAAGGAGTACATTTTTCAGAGATAGTCTATTCGATTTGAAAAATGGGTAAAGTTGCACCAAAAGGACGTATATTCAAAACCATTTTAACGAGTGTGACAACTACAATATCACTCGGTAATCTTTTCAATTTTAAGGAGTCTAAAAAGAGTTTAACTATGGACTCAGTGCCTTTTTTTGGATTTAGTCTCCTTAGCCCGAAAAAGTATAAAATTTACTGAGGAGAACTCTCCCGGTGAGACGAAACTCTCACGACATACCTTTCTCCTCCATAATCCTCAGGCCAAAAAAAGGGGTAACCTCATTCCAGTAGATTTTCTTCTGGACCAATTTAACGAGTGTGAAGGAACAAGGTCACTCGGTGATCTTTTCAATTTTAGGGAGTCTAAAAAGAGATTAAATATGGGCATCATGGGGGTTCCTTTTTCGTAAGTAATCTCCAAGGCCCAAAAAAGGTGATAAACCAAAACTAAGGAGAATGTTCCTTTTTCTTAAAGTTAGTCCCTCAGGCCCAAAAAAGGGTTAAACATATACCTGAGAATACTCTTCTACCAAACTGAGGTTGCTAGAGTATACCTTTGTTTGTACAATTGACCATCCAAACTGAAAAAGAGGTAAACTACCGTTGGACAGATGTGCCTTCAAATTTGAGTTTGGTGAGCATGAAGGGAAAAAAGATCACTCGACAATCTTTTCATTTTTAGAGAGTCTGAAAAGCACTTAAAGAAGACTCTGAAAGGTTACTTTTCTTAGTTAATCCAGACAAGATCGAAAATCGTAAATGCAAACTCATTGGATGTTGCTTTCGTATTTCAAAGAGAGCTTGAAAGAAAGCAAATCGTGCTCATTTTGGGAGTCTCGAGGGTGAGGCCCAGAGTGATGGTGCATTAGACGAATGAGGCTCAATATCGTAATCATGATAGGACTAACAAGGACTCTTGAGCCTAAATTCATTATAGATATCATGGATGCCAAAATGTAATAAGGATCTATATAGGGAATCCATGTGAAGGTAGGCTCTACCACCTAATCACGACACTTCTAAAGAAGGAATGAATATTCTACATCGCACTTCAATGGGATCGATCCTATGGAAAAGAGGAAAGACAACGAGATGCAAAAAGTGGAGGTGAAATCCTAACTTATATGCAAAACGTTGGAAAATTTTACATTTACCAAAGGACCTTTAAAGTGACCCATCTCCCCAAAAAGTTACCAAACCAAAAGGAAAGTTTTATCATAACATCCAATAATAAACTCGAGAATGGAATTAAATGATTTCCAAGCCTGAAAAAACGACAGAGGTAAAAAAAGTGGAAAAAAGTGAAAAAAATTCTATAAATAGAAGCTGACAGCTCATTTTCACCAATGAATTTTGAAAATTGACCAAAAGGTAAAAAATCCCCTTTGCTAAAGAAGTTGATTCTGGGAGATTTAGAGGACGAAAGTAAATTTCGCTCAAACCAAGTAAGTACCAATGTATCTCTCCTGCATTTCATTCTTTCTTTTTTCATTTGTTTTTGTTTTTCAGGGGGCATGCTCTCCTGAAAAGAGCGGCCTTGTGTGTACGCGGATTGTCCAAGGACATCCCACCCGTGTATGTACGTAGGTAGAAAATAGTCTTCTAGTGTACATACGCGACTATGGTCCAAAAAACCCGCATACACCCTCAAAAGGCTTGAAAAAAATAAGAATGCAAGAGCTAACTCCCTTTTGAACTACCATGGAATAGGATGTATGTTCATTGGAGGGAGAGGGAACACGAGGACATTGATATATTGGTCGGTGAGAACCCTACTACCATTGTTTCATTGAAACAATGTGGGTTGTGGAAGTTCTTTCGGTGTCCATTTATGAGGGACAACACAGGTTACTGAATACCCTAGTTGACTATTGGCATCCAGATGCAGAGGCATTTATGATAGAATCGCAGTCATTGAATCCAACGACTGAGGACATATACTTCTTGACCGACCTCTCAAGGAGAGGGGAACCAGTCAATCTTCACACCTTTCCCCCTATACCCTTCAACATTGAGTGCTACATTAGGATGTATTGTGAGGCCAGCACTGAGAAGGTAGGTTCTCAAGTTCCCATTCACAAGATCACCAATTTGACATTGAGAGTGATCTTACTACTTATGGGGAGGATTAATATATCTACAACCCTTCACCAGGATTCTCGGGTGCACGTGAATTGTTCTATTCAGTTCTAGGAGGCACATATATATGACTAGAGTACAACCATGCTCACATGCATGAAGAGGCAGTTGACAGAGTGTCGAGAGTGCAACAACAAAAAATTCGGGTTTGGCACTATCCTTTGCTCATTCTTCTTCTTCGAGAATACCCAGTCTATGTCCCAGAGAGACTGTACGGGGGCATGTGGCCTCCTTTCCAGTAGTATGTACATGGGTATAACTACTGCCATGACAGGGGGGAGGGAGGACCATAGAGGGCTTCGATCAAAACTTCATCGACTGGTCGGCATAGTAGATTCCAACTATAGAAGACTACCCCTATGTTGGAATCAAATTTTCCAAAGATCCAGACATGCCCATACCTTCTGGACAGGAGTGAGGAGATCTAGGTACATGTTTTCTAAAGTTATTTAATTTTTAATTAATTTTATATATATCATGTTTATATGCATCAGAGTAATTAATTTTGTATCTGTTATATACAGATGTGGAACCACTGTTCCCTTCGAACTTCACAAGGAATCGATGATGTCCTCAACCAAAGATAGGACCAGTAGTAGTCGGTGGACTACTAGCCACAGGGGGACCTCCAACCAGAGAGGCTGAGAGAGTTTTGAGGCAGGTGGAGCGGAACCCTACCGCACTCACTCGTATAGTTCCTATGGTCGAGATTGAGGATATCCCACATTCCATGCAGCTTCATGTAGTGGGGGTGCCACAGACTTGGGTCCATCTTTTTCAGCATTTGGCTAATGTCGTCGTTCACTACGACAGGGCCAATAGGCCCCCATCTTAGATAGGCCAGACTATTATGTGTTGAGGGAACCTTTTGTATATTTTTGAGGGATTAATCCCCCTGATGTATACCAAACCTTATTTTTGAGGCATTTGCGCCCACATATGTATTCATGAAATTTTGACATATATATATATATATACATCTTTATTCGTCTTATGGACCGGATTTTTTACAAATGTATGTACATGTGTATGTGTGTTCTTCTTTTTATGTGTGTGAAACATGCCAATCTAATACTTTATTAGCTAGAGTATCTATAATTTGATTTAATCTCCTAGGAACATGGATATACATAATGTAATCAAAGTAACGTTATAAGAGATGTATCCTAAGGAAACGTCAGTGTAAAGTAGGATCATATATGCGGTAAACTCCATTTAATTGGGACACAAACAGTTGAACATCCAAGTAGACCCAGAGATGATAAATTCCATGTGAAAAAGAATCACAAAGCAACTCTATCACAGCATTGTATGTGGAGACATTGTTTGTGGCGTCACCTAGACAGATACCTCCGAAATATAGCAACTGGCCTCCAGGTGTGAAAATCACCCAAGCTGCGGAAGCAAGCCTCTTAGTGTGTTAGCTAGTGTCGTCTACGAACCCAAAGAACACATTCAAATCACTTGACATCTACCATAGTAAAAAGGAAGACAAAAATAACTACACACCCATCAAAAGAAAAACACAAAAAAATGTATAAGAACTATACATATGTACAATAAGTCACCCAGGCGACCAACCTAAGAATGATACTTCTTGAGGTAGAACACATTTATAGGCTCCACCAAGGCATTTCCCTCAAAGTCAACTAGACTGTAAGCACCCTTCTTTAAGAACTCTTTCACAATGAAAGGTTCGAACCACATGGGTTTGAAATTGCCTTCCCCTAGGGGATCCTTGTCTTGATCATATACCAGGACAAGATTGCCTTCGAAGAAAATATAAGGATGAACAGACTGATCATATTGACACTTGAATCATTTCTTATGAGACTCATTGGTCGAGGTTGCATCACGGTGTTGCTCATTAAGCTGCTTGAGATATAACATGCCTTCCTCAAGGGGTGAAGTGTCTGGCAGTAACTCTACTGCCAACTTTAAAGAGGGTATATGGCACTCAATAGGCAATATTTCTTCCAACATGTATATGAGTTTAAAATGTGAGAAACTGTTGGCAGTATTTACAAACGTTCGGTAGGCCCACAACATTGAGTAAAATATAAAATGCCAATTTGACTTGGTAGAATTGATCATCCACTGAAGAATAGTCTTGAGAGACTTATTCACATATTCCACCTAACCATTCGCTTGTGGGTAGTAGGGTGATGAATTTTCTTGCCTCAACCCAAGATTTTATGTTAACTCAGACATCGTTTTATTTTGGAAGTGACTTCCATGATCAGTGACAATCTCCTTTGGGATGTCGAACCTTGCTACTATCTGGTTAAAAATGAAGAGATTTGTTTTTTCTCCATCATTCTTAAATGTTGGCATATCCTTGGCCCACTTTGTGAATTAGTCTATCGATATGATGATATAAGGATGCCCCTTGGATGATGTCGGGTGGCATGTAGTAAAATCAATCCACCACTTAGTGAAGAGACCAACAACAATGATGGGAAACATGGGAGCAGGATGTGCCCTCATATTTAGACAAAAGATCTGACATGGGTGGCACTTCTTGACCAACTAAACACAATCTTTGATTAACGTAGGCCAAAAGTAACCAGCACATAGAATCTTTTGGGTTTCTTCCAACCTAGACAAATGACCACCACATGATCTAGTGTGGCAGTCGCTTAGAACGAGCTCTACTTCCTCATTGTTGGTTACTACTCTTCTATTCTGTCTGAGTTTATTGACCCAAGGTTCATGTTTGTTCGAGTTTCCAACAAATTCTCTAAAACTATCGACCCTCTTGGTACACCAAAAGGCAATGCAACACATAGAATGCATTGCGCAGTCTCACCCGAGATAGCTTTAAT
The DNA here is from genome assembly GCA_009831015.1 of Picea engelmannii. Lineage (NCBI taxonomy): Eukaryota > Viridiplantae > Streptophyta > Pinopsida > Pinales > Pinaceae > Picea > Picea engelmannii. Next base: position 208,965 of record ML802652.1, on the reverse strand, counting down.
GGGTGGTTGTAAGACTCAGGTGTTTACAACCTAGGATTGAATGTGAGATAAGTGGGATATATATTAAACCATTTACTATAAATTGTAAACACAGTATATTGTTATCGATGAGTAAGAAGGAAATATAACAACGCATTCATTCAACATAATAATAATTGCTTTAGACAATAAAGATATGCACGAATTCATCACATAACACATATGTTACCATGGTTCACCCCCTCCAGGGCTACGTCCATAAAGAATTGGCTCTCATATCTTTTATTATATTGTTTCTGCATCTACAATGTCATGTTCTTATAACTATTCTCAGTTGAGTAAGATATATTGGAAGATTGCATGTTGTCATTGATGTCAACCCTAGTCATGGGTTTTGGACCACAAGATTGATGAATGTATTTGGACATGAAGGAAATTCACATGTAGATACAACACCCATGGATGGATAGTATACATCATGTTGTTTCTAGTGGTATTTGGCACATCACGTGGATCCTCATGGTTGAGGAGAAATGAATTTTTGAATATGACAAAGTGAATTGAAGAAGGATGTACATCTAGGCCCTGAAGATAATTAAAGAAAATAATTACAAAATAAGAAAGTGTCAGGTCGGCCCTAATGTTAAAAGGAAGTGACATAAATGGTATAAATAAACATCATTATAAATTCATTTGATACAAGTCGAATTTCATAGGTAATAAGGAGAAAAGAAGGCCGGATACGTATGTGTATTGGTGTAACTCTTATACTATTGTTAATTTCTTATTGGATATAGTTGAATGGTTTAAGTATAAGTTGAAAAATATTTTAAATTGTACTTGATACTGATTCACCCCCCTCTCAGTATCAACAATTGGTATCAGAGTGGGTTACCTTTAGTACAGTTTAACTACTGGAAGGAAGATCCTAAGAAGAAATGGAAGACAAAATTCCAAATGGGATTCCACCATTTGATGGAAGCAATTTTGAATATTGGAGAAATAGAATGGAAACTTACTTGAAATATCTTGGGGCAGATGTTTGATTCTCAGTTGCTTCAGGATACAATGATTTGAAAAAACCAAAGACTGCAGCTCAGAAGGAAGCAAAAAGGAACAACAAATTGGCAATAGATACCATCCTGGATGGATTGACAGATTCAGTGAAATCCAAGGTGCGATCATGTGCATCATCAAAAGAGCTTTGGGACAAGCTACAAGACCTTTATGTAAGGGAAGACGCAGAAGAAGAAGAAGTTGAAGAAAATTACAACATCTCAGATTTCAAAGAAGAAAATAGAGGTCGGTTCTTTTTCTTTAATTGTGAAGGAGTAGTTCATGTTGAATTTGAATGTCCTCATCCAAGGATTGAAAGAAATGACACTGAAGAATAAAATTCCAATCAAGAAGAAGAAAATAATGAAGAAAAAATTATTCAACAAGAAGATGAGAATCTTAAAAAAATGAAGCATGTTGAGATTGAAAATAGCAAGCTCAAGGACACGCAAAGAAAACTAAGAAGTGAATTGGTTAGTTGTGAAAAGACAGTTGTAATCTTGAAGAAACAATTAGAAGAATTTGAGAAAATAAGAGAAGAAACCATTTCCTTGAAAACTCTACTCGAAGAAGAAAGAAGAATAGGAGAAGTAAGGGAGGTCCAAATGAAGAAGAAAGAAGAAGATTGTGAGAAACTTGAACAGGAAGTTGTCTCATTGAGGAAGAGCTTAAGAAACTCTCAAGTTCCAAAAGACTTAACACATCTTGGATGCATGGGTGAAACTTCATACTAAGAATATGCAAATACCAACAAGAAGGTTGAATAAAGAGCTACACAGACAGTTGATGAGAAGTGGACCAGGATACCAGAAAGAAGGAATGATTGCAAAACAGATGAATATCCAAGAAGACCTCCTACCTTTAGGAATCAAAGAAGCTTCAATCAGGAAACTATAGAAGAGTAGATCATGAACCTAGATGGACTACATCACAAAGAAGGTCACTTACTCCAATGTATCAAAATTTCTTTCTTGGTCATTATTATACTTGCAAAAAAATTGGACATAAGGCAATTAATTGCAAAATCAATGAAAGGAACAAATACGCAAGAAACATGAATGGTTTAAATAGAAGATATGGAAATAATAATGGATTTGTCAATAGAAGTTATAATTCATTTTCCCCATTGATGGACAAAAATATTTCATGCTACAAATGTAATTATCTTGGTCACAAAGCACGAGATTGAAGATATATGAATGAAGATGTCCCTATGCCAACCACAGTGTGGAGAAGGAAAGAGATTCCAAACAATGAAGATTGTCAAATAGCATTGACCGCTGAAGAATGTAAAGAAGAATATGAATGGTGCATAGACAGTGGATGTTCTTCACACATGGTCGGGGATCAAGACAAATTCATCAGCTTGAAGAGAAAGGGTGGCAATGTTGCATTTGGAGCTGACTCATCTACCAAAATACTTGGAGAAGGTGTAGTAGAGCTTGGAAGAAAAAATGTAAAAGAAAAGAATGTTCTATTGGTTGAAGACTTGAATCATAATATACTTAGTGTTAGTAAAATGTGTGATCAAGGATACACTCTTACGTTTGATTCCCGAAAATGCAAAATCAGAGAAAACAACTCAGGAAGATTGGTTGCAACTGCAACAAGAAGACTGAACAACATATACATCCTAGACATGAATAAGAGAGAGAAGAAAAAAGCCACACAAAAGGATTATAAGGAAGAAAATGTCCCAAAGACCAAAAATAAGGATGAAGTATTATTGAGTGCCACATGTTTAGGGGGAGTAGCCCCAAAGAATAAGGTTACCTTTTTCCATTAAACTTAGGGGGAGAAACCATACCCTTTTCCATTGATGTCAAAGGGGAGATAAATTGGGATCATGATGATAGGGGGAGCATGAGTGTTTCCATCAATGACAAAGGGGGAGATTGTTGGAAGATAGGTTGTTGTCATTGATGTCAACCCTAGTCATGGGTTTTGGACCGCAAGATTGATGAAGGTATTTGGACATAAAGGAAAATGCACATGTAGATACAACACCCATGGATGGATAGTATACATCATTTTGTTTTTGGTGGTATGTGCCACTTCACATGGATCCTCATGGTTGAGGAGAAATGAATTTTGGAAGTTTGGAAAAAGGCCTATATATAGCTGTAGGGCCCACATTGCCACCTCATTTCTACCTGTTGCTACAGTGACTGGACGAGTAGATTGCAGAGGAGATTTGGAGTTTCAGGGAGCACGAGGTATCCGATCAACAGTGTGCGAGTCTTAGGTTAGTGGTCTGTTCATCCTGCATAGAAATAGGTTTCCAATTTTTGGGCAGGGTAGGTACGGGGGGCCGTACAGGGGGTTTAAGGGGAATTTTTATAGTGTGTGGACCCGCATGCATGGGCGATTCATTGGAAGGCGCGCATACGTGCGCACCTGTCCTCAGAATAAACGCGCATGAGTGCGCGTGAGGGGGAATTTAAAGTGCACCCTAGGGGAGCGCCTGTGAGGTGGACAGTCGCGCATTAGTGTGCGCCTGTGAGGTGGACAGTCTCGCTCTTGAGCGCGGTTGTAAGTTTGGACAGGCACGCTCAAGAGCGTGCTTGTGTAATGAACAGGCGCGCTTACGAGCGCGCTTGTGTAATGAACAGGCGCGCTTACGAGCACGCCTGTGTAGTGAACAGGCACGCTTATGTGTGTGCCTGTGGGTGGAAAAACCGCGCCGTTGAGGCAAGTTTTAAAGGTAAAAAATGAGTCTTTTTAATGCATTGGATGGTTTCATAAGCTATTATAGGACTCTGTGTTGTGTGTAGGTGGCTAGCAGTGATTATGGATGTCCGGTGGTGTGAGAGAGACTGGTCGCAGTTGCGAGATGTTGTGGCCAATGTAGGGCCTGCGGTTTGAGCAGCTTTAGCAACCAGTGGGTTGCTAAAGTTTTTTGAGTGCCCATTGATACGGGCACACACAGGAGTATTTACTGCAGTTCTTGCTCCAGATGTGGAGTCCAGAGTTGCATTGCTTCCTCGTGCGAGGAGAGCAGATCCCCTTCACTGCGGTGGAGGATGTCTATTTTTTGACTGGGATCCCCTTCCAGGGAACGCCACTGTCGGTAGAGCTTGTACTGCCGAGGGATACACACCTGCAGGAGATCGCTGAGCGATATTGCTCAGGCGAGAACTACATGTCTGGGACTGTAGTGAGTGTGAGTGGGTTGGATTCCCTGGCACATCGTTGCATAGCGGCGATAATTGTTCACGTGTATGGGTCACTTGCGACCCAACGGATTAGTGGTGGCCAGCTGTTGGTGCTGGAGAGGGTGGTGGTGGGCTGTGAGCGCTTTGCATGGGGGTTGACTCTACATGCACGGATGATTGTGCAGTTGGATCGATGTCGATCCACAGGTACCGGAGAGTTCACGTTTGGCTAGATCCTGGTAGCCTGGTTCTTGGAGAGGGTGCCTATGTTGCGCCCGAGGGTGCTACTAGAGGCACCAGGGGCACCAGATCCACACATGAGGCGTTGGTCATCAGTTTTGGTTCACCACGGTGGTGGCGAAGGTGGGCATTATTTCATGGCGCAGGTGGCACAGATATGGCGGCAGATGCCGCAGGTCATACTCCGGTACCCGTATGCTGGGGTGGACTTCTGGGGGGATCCGGACATGGTGTTGCCTCCTGGAGAGGTTTTCGACCACCGAGGTATATTGTGGTTTTGTATGTTTGGATTTATGTTACTTTTTTGAGATATTAGTCCATATGTATGATTTATAGATACTGATATGATCTGTTGTTTGTTGTTTGGTGCATGTGCAAATGTGGCACCTCGCGGGAGTGAGGTGGAGTGGCAGAGAGCATCAGTTCAGTGAGAGTTGGAGAGACTGCCGCGTGGAGAGAGGCGTCGGAGGGATGAGGCCGTGGGACATCCAGCAGAGCCCGAGAGGGCAGCGAGGAGGTGTCGATTCGATGACCCTAGTGTGGGGCCATCTCACGCTCCTCCGGCAGCAGCCGGAGTAGATTTTGACGATATACGCCATCGTTTGGAGATGGTGTTACAGGATGTTCCTGAGGGCATGTGGATCCGTATCCAGGACGAGGGGTTCCTAGAGAAGTGCATAGGGTTACCGCCACCATGGCGGGGTATAGTGCGACGAGCAGCTGTGCTCGCCGCGAAGACTAGTGGACGCCTGCCGTCGGGGCAGGAGGGTCCTGCAGGTGTTCCACCACCACCGCCTGGGGCAGGTGGGGGTGGGCCACCACCTCCTCCGGAGGGAGGAGCAGCTGGGGGTGCGCTAGAGGCACCCTGATGCATGTATATTGTATACATTTTTTATTGTATATAGGCTGGTGAGACGATTTTGGTACCAAGATGTGGCACTAGCCTCCGGGCATATGTATTTTTCGTATGTAAACATTCAGATGGCCAGAGANACACCTTTTTGAGATCCTGATATTGTTTACATATGTTTTTTGTTGTTGATGATGTTGTCGATTCTATCTATATGCTGTGACAGGATGTATGAGATGTTTTATGTATGTGTAGCTTGATGTGATATATGCCAATCTAATACCATGTTAGCTATTTCATCTGTTGTTTGATTCAATTGTCTTGGAATATGTGTAAATGTAATGGAATCAAAATGTTGAGATAATAATCTAACCTGCAGGTATTTGCGAAAGAGGCACGGATCGCGTACACGATACACATTGTTGAGCTGGAGAACGACTAGTTGTGAGTCGAGGAAGATGCTAAGGTGACTAATATGATGACGAATATGGTGATGCTGGGCGTCGGCCAGGAGGTTGATCACCGCAGTATATTCAGCTTGGTTGTTGGTTGCTGGTCCCAAACAGATGTCGCTGGAATGTAGCATTTCATGTGAGGGGGTATATAAAGCCCAAGCCGCCGAAGCGAGATTTTGTGTCCAACGGCTAGCGCCATCGGCATACCCAATGTGGTAGGCTGGTGGAGGAAGCATCTGTCAATAGCACACAGGATAGTTTATATGAGAGGGGTGAGAGAAAAAAAGATTAAAAACACTAGAAAAAGAAATAACCTAAAGTAGTTTGACTACTTCTAAGCATAAAATTTCTTGAGGTATAACCCATTGACGGGTTCCTTGAGTGAGAGGCCTTCGGGGGAGGCCAGGATGTATGCGCCTTTGGTGAGGAAATGTTGGATGATGTAAGGGTCGTGCCAAAGTGATTCGAATTTTCCGTGGCCAAAGGTATTATGAACGATATCATAGGCCAAGACGAGGTCGCCTTCGCGGAATGAACGAAGGTTGACATGGCGATCAAAGGTAGCTTTGGATCATTTTTTAGCTGCCTCGTTGTTCTGTAATGAAGATCGGCGATCTTCATACAACAAATCCAAGTTCAGCAAGCGCTGCTCCATTGGAGTAGTGTCAGGTAATAGCTCAATTGCGGTGCGAAGGGTGGGAATTTCACACTCGATGGGAAGAGTTGCCTCGACCCCATGGACTAAATGAAATGGTGTGAAACCTGTAGCGGACTTTACTGTCGTTCGATAAGCCCATAGCGCGGAAAATAACATATGATGCCAATTGGTCTTATGTTTATTAACTGTGCGCTGTAACATGGTCTTGAGGACTTTGTTCACTGCCTCGACCTGTCCGTTTGACTAAGGGTAATATGGTGAGGCGAACTCGTGAGAGAAGCCTAACCGAGATGAGACTTCGAAGAATATCTCATTCTCGAAGTGTTTCCCATGATCGGAAACAAGTTGGAGTGGTATGCCAAAACGGGATATGACGTGGTTAAAGAAGAAGCGCGCTGCAATGTCAGCGGTGTTGTTGAAAGTGGGCATAGCTTCAGCCCATTTGGTGAAGTAATCAACGGCGATAGCAATGTATTTGTGACCATTGCTGGAGGGGGGATTACAAGTCATGAATTCGATGCCCCATTTACAAAAGGGGCCGGCAGTAATGACAGGGTGAAGAAGAGCGGGGGGAGCTCGGGCTTTGTTGGCGTAGAGCTGACATTGCTCACATCGTTTCACGGCATGAATGCAATCGTGAAACAAGGTAGGCCAAAAGTAACTAGCTCGGATAATATTCTGAGCCATGGATATACCCGAAAGGTGGCCTCCACAAGCGCCGCTGTGGCAGTCGTTTAAGACTCTATCAGCCTCGTCAATATTCAGGCAACGACGAAGAATGGTGTCAATGCCCCGCCGATATAGAATGTTTCTGATGAGGAGGTAGCGAGGGGCCTGATGGCGAATACGCCGACGATCATCTCGTGATAGATGGTGACCGAACTTTTGATTTCGTAGGTAGACGAGGAGGTCGCCATACCAGGGATCATCTGAGGCGATGTAAAAAGGATGTTCGTCAGGAAAGTCGGTGTTGACGGGGGGACTGGTGGTGTCAGAGGGAAGGGTCGTGACAAGTTCGGCTAGAACGAGGGCCTTCTTACTCTTAGGTGTTGAGAAATTGAGGTCATATTCCTGGAGGATAATGATCCATCGAGTGAATTTGCCATTAACCTGGGGACGGCTGAGCAAATATTGCATAGGGTTTGAATCTGTGACGACTTTCGTGGTGTGAAGCAGAATGTAATGGCGCAGTTTCTAGACTGCGAGGACAACTGCTAGAGCAAGTTTCTCTTCATGTTTGTACTTCAAGGGTGGTCCCGAGAGGTTCTTACTAACGTAGTAAATGACATGTTCACGATTTTCATCTTCGAACTGGACGAGGACGCCGGCTACTGATACAGATGATGTTGATACGTAGAGGATGTAGTCGCGATTATAGTCATGTGCATTTGAAAGCGCTGCTTTGAGATCGTCAAACGACTGTTAGGCAGAGTCGTCCCAGTGAAAGGGGATGTTGTGACGAAGTAAGTGAAGGAAACCATGTGCGCGTATGGCGTAATCTGGAACAAAGCATCTGAGGAAGTTAGCTTTTCCCTTTAGACTCTGCAGTTGTCATAAATTCCAAGGAGGTGGAATTTCTGTGATGGCTTTGACTTTGAGGGGGTCCACGGTAATACTTCTTTGGGAAACGATAAAACTGAGGAGGCATCCGGCAGTGACACAGAACACACACTTGATGGGGTTCAAGCGGATATTGTAATGGCGGCATTGTTGAAAGATGATTCGTAAATCATTGAGGTGTTGGGTGCGTTTCTTAGATCGAGCTATGAGGTCGTCCAAGTAGGCGAGGATGATTGCAGCCAGATCATGAAAGACGTATGTCATGGCCCACTGGAAAGTTGTGCCAGCATTTTTTAAGTCGAAAGGCATGACACGATATGCGAAAGTTCCCCACGGGGTAATGAATGTGGTTTTATATTGATTGGTTGGGTGGATTTGAATTTGGTTATAGCCAGAGAATACATCCATAAAGGAAAGAGCCTCGTGGCCGGCACAGTCGTCGATAATTTGATCGATGAAAGGCGTTGGAAAGTTGTCTTTTGGACATGCATTATTGAGATCGCAAAAGTCTGTGCGAACATGAATGGTGCCCTTTTTTTTGTCGACAGGTACAGGGTTGGAAACCCATGAATTGTAAGCGATGGGATAAATAAATCCGGCCGTACGTAATTTGTCTATTTTGGCTTTGATAGTCGCGACTTTGGATGGGTGTAGCGGTCGTTGTTTCTAGCGAACTGGTGTGATTTCAGGACAGGTGTCGATGCGATGTTCGACAATATATGGGTCAAGGCCAGGCATCTTTGTGTATGACCAGGCGAAAATATCCCTGTATTCCTGGAAGAGGGTTTTATATGCGGCGATTTCCCGAGGAGTGCACGCAGCTCCAATGATGATTTCGTCGACAACGTCATTTTTACTCGAAATGTCGATTTTGATGGTGGGGGAAATGTTAGCCAGATTACTTTCTTCAAAGGCGTCAGGGGCAGGAATGGGATTGTTGAACCAATCGATAGGCCTAGATGGGATAAAATCTTTGGTTTCGACCGCGTAAATGGGGTTTTGGTTAGGAGGCATGAGGGCTTCCTGTGGAAGGAAGAGGGCACGATGATGTATTGTGTCCCAGGGAGAGTCGGGGCGGTGTAGCTCTTCCAGTATTTCCTCATCACATTGGAAATGATAGGAATATAAGGGGTCGTAAGGAGTGATCTCAGCTCTAGTGTGATTTCCCCCTGTTGGGGAAGCAATGGGAGTGGTGCGAGCAGATGATGAGGGTTCACTCATCATGAACCATATGTTGAGGCACTGAGGGGTACCCGTGGTGGTTGGGTGGATAGTGTCCATAGGGGAATGAATAGGAGAGTTGGGTGGGTTACGGGGTAAGTCCTCAGATACGCCATCTAAGAACCAAGGAGGCGTTGGGAGTGCCTCGGGTTCAGGTGAAATGACTTGAAAATCCTCGAGTTGCGAGGTAATGTCAATTACCGCTATTGTGAGTTGGTGATGCAGGGTTAATTGACGTTGCCTGTATGCGAGGATTATTGGACACTGGTATGTAAAGTGAGTGAATGAATCGCAAAGAGAAAAAGGGCATCTCATATGTTCATTGAATGTAGTGGTGACATAGAGAATGTCAGTGATGTTTGAAGAGGACGAAGCAGGGCGTGGGTTGTTATGGAAATTCTAGCGTACAGCAGCTAATGTTTGCCGGAAACGTGGCAGTGCTGGGAAATGATGGGTGTAATGGCCATATTCGGAATAGATAGCACACACGAATTTAGTCCTCAACCCTTTACTACTGGATTGTGTGGTGGTAGTGGGACTAGCAGTAGTGATGGGTGTTGTGGGAGTTTGATTGAGGGGAATCAAATTTCGTAATTCTGGTAGTGATGGGAAATTGTTGGTTTGGTGACCCTCTTTCTCACATACTGCGCAAGGTGGTGGGATGCACAGAGTAAGCGGAGCTGTGGGCTCCTTCTTCTTTCGCCTGCCCCCAGCTGTAGCAGGGGGGGTAGGGAGTATGGGGGTAGTGGGGGTGAGGACAGGAATCGTCATGGGGAGGCCTTCCTGTGGGCAAGGGACCATCTCAAGTGGATGTAAATACCACACTGGGATTGCTAATACCATATTAGGTAGTGTGAGTGTTGCGGCTACCTGGAAAGCTTCTATACCGGGTGGAGGGTAAAAGAAGGGAATTTGAGTGAGGGGTCGGGGAACTGTCTCCCAAATGGGATTAGGTCCTTGAGGGAGTGTGGCTTCTTGGACCGTAGGGGTCGATGAGTGCGCAGGAGGCTCCTGTGGGAGTGGTTCTGCGACTATTGAGATGTCAGGAATGACTGAAGCCTCCTGAGGAGGATGAGTATCCTCCATGTGAGTTCCGTCAGATGAGATGGCGCATACTTGATTAGGGGGAAGGAGTGGTGGTGCTCCATGGTATGTCCCTAATAAGGATGGATCTTTGAAAATCCCAGGACCCATATTGACCAGTGGATATGCGTCTTTGTTGGTATGGATGAGAGGAAGAATGTTATCGAGATTGGCAAATGGATTAGGCTCATAATGTGAGACTTGGTCGATGGTTACAATCTTTCCGTTGTGGGGGAACATGATTGTCCTAAAGATGGATGATGCCACTGCCTTCATAGCATACATGTAGCTACGTCCAAACAAGATATTGTAATCGAGTGGGGCGTCGATAACTTCGATGTCAATGAGAATAGTTTTGCCTCCGAGTTCCACGGGGATATTTTGAAAGAGCCCTTCAGGAGATGATGGTCGTCCGTCATAAGCTCGTAATGTGATGGCGGAGGGTATGAGTTCTGGGGAACCAAGTTTCTGCCATACTGTTTTGGACATGATGCATGTAGATGCTCCTTCATCGATGATACACCGATGGATGGTGATGTTCTGTATTTTTACTGGTATTTGAATAGCAACCAAGGCGGGAAGACGAGGTTCACAGCTATCAAGGTCAAAGGTGATGAGTCAAGTATCAGTAGGGTCGACTGCCCCCAAGGTAGAAAGTAGTGATTTCCGCTGTGTTGGACAAGTCTGGAGGACTTCCAAGACTAACATGGCAGCCAAGGATTGTGCTAAGTCATCTACCAAGATGTAGTTATGTGCTTCCCTAGCCTGTGGGTTATGAACATTCCTGCGCAAGGGGATGCGAGGGATGCATAATGGTGGTTCGGCAGAAGGGAGAGGAATCACTAACGTGGGTCCCATTGGTGTAGGGTTTGTCTCTGGAGAGATAGGGGTAGACTCAGCTGATGTTTGATACTGACGATTGCGTGTTTGCAGAATAATTTCTTCCTCACTGGTGAGGAGAATCGTTTGCTCTATGGGATTGTTCGGGTTATGGTATTGTCCCACCTGAGGTGGGGGATGTTGCGTGTCCTGTTGGGTGTTTATCACACCTTGATGTGGTATGGGATTTTGCAGTACGACAGGAGGGGATTGCTGCACATACTGTTGTGGTGCCTGTTGAGGGGTAGTTTTTGCAGGGGTATGGGGAAGACTACCTGAGTCTTTCAACCGTTTAAAATCAGCGATCTGGGGGCAATGGTGAGTGTAGTGACCGAACTCGCCACAAAGAGAAAAAGGGTGGATGGTTTTAATATTATTTCGCCCTGGGCATTTGTTGTTGTTTCCCCCTTGGGGGTTTTGGTTCCCTTGGTTCTAGTTGCCCCCAGTGGGTTGGTGTTGTGGGGGTTGATTCCCGCCTTGACCAGGGTTGTTATTGTTCCTGTTCCGTCCGTTCTTCCTGGCATTGTTCGAAGGATGAGTTGGATTGGTTGTGTTCAACTATTCAAAATTTTGATATTGTTGAGCAGCAGAGGGTTGAAAAAAATTGACCCTCGCATGAGGATGTGGGGGAGCCATGGGTTGTGGAGGACCAGAAAATGGGAAGTAAGGATTTTGTGGTGGTGGCAATCCGTAAGGTACATAGGAAGGTTGTGTGCTTTCACTATTACTATAAGCGAGCGTTGAAGGAGTACCACTATTTGTGGGAATAGGTGGATGTATGGGAGGTGTCTGTGGTGGTCAACTGATAGGTGGAGGTATAACAACAGGATATGGATGTTGATATGGTGGTGGGGGGTAATAAGGAGTTCCCCCATATGCAGGCGGGTATTGAGGCATTCCATACATCAGTGGTGGTTGGGTTTGTGGACTATGGTGTGTGGTGGCACCTATTAGTCCGTCGGCTAAGTGCGACATCCCAGGTTTGTCTTGGACAAATGGCATAGGTTTTGGAAGATCAGGAAGTACTGTGTATAATTATCTTGACTGTGCATAAATGAGGTCATATTGTTGGGCCTTACTAATGGCTTCCTCTTCAGATTGCGGGAAGGTGGAAGCAACATCCTTTCCAAGTAGAGAGACAAGTGATCTAAGAAACCAATCTAGGCACTGTTGCTTGGTGGTTTCTGCCTTACACAAACTACGTCTCCTACACCACTCATGAATGTGGTCAGCGATGTGGGTGGTTGAGGTCTGTTTGAAGTTAGACAGTAGTTCTAGACCATTTTCATGGCGGATGGGTAATTGGAAAAATGTCAAGAAGGCTTTGGCCAATGACTCAAAGGTCCCATGGGACCCAGATTTTTCTTCGACATACCATTTGGCTGATGGGCCAGTAATTGTGCGTTGAAATAGTCGCAGTCTAATGGAATCATCCATAATGCTATTAGAAGAGAACCATAGATGAAAATTCATGACATGGTTGGCGGGGTCATCCCCCGCCTTTCCTTCAAACTTTGGGATGTCTGAAGGAAGTTTTGTTGGCATTGCAGGCCACGTGGCGTCATGCAATATAGGATAGTTGGTAAGCTTGGTGAGATCCGGTATGTTGAGAGAGGCCAAGTATGGCATATGTAGTGGGGTGGCAATGTTAGTTCCAGCCATATTATGTTGTGAACCTGACCCTTGATGGGAACTAGGTGGGTTGGTGCTTCCTCCTTGAGAGGAATTGGGTCCCTTGCTTCAGTGCAAAGGAGAGTGAGTGATTGTGTGGCCTTGGGAATTTGACCCAAGTAATGTAGAACCAAGCAAAGTTGATCCTAAGATAGTGGCACTCACGGGAGTGTGTGAAAGAGGTACCGATGAGTAGGTATGACCATATACTCCCCCTAAGATAGGAGGAAGGTTTATCAAGCATCGTGAACGACGAGGGTTCTGTGGTTCCCCTATGATGTCAGACTAGTTGTGCGAATGTGTGCACAAAGTGGTGAGAGAAATATAGAAACAAGAGTCTTTTGTTGTAACTGTTTTACACAATATATATATCAAATTCAAACTGTAATCAGATGTGCATCATACATAAATGAGAAAGAAGCATATATGTGGGTAAGAGGGTTTTTTCCGCGTGGGGAAAAAAGAAATCCAATGCTCGTGTCCTAGAAGACGTAACGTCCTCCCTCTCAAATAGCACTGGACCTTCCAATAGTACTCAACAGTGGGGTCTGAAGTCACCGGAAGAGACACTAGTGAAGGATGAAATAACTGGTTATAATGAGGGGTAGAGGGGGCAATATCCCGAAAGAGATGGCGATACTTCCCAATAGCCACACAAAATCCAATCAAGGTGCGATTGCAGCCCACAATTGCCACCTGGGTAGATGTCCTAAAATTGGTCACTAGGTACCTCGGTCCAAGTGCGGCATTTAGATTTTCGGCATAAGAAATGGGTCACGGGCTGGATCCTGTCCAAGAGGTGGGTGCCTCAAGGGGGGACGCATAGAACAACCAGACCTCAGCCTTCGACCCTTCACGGGTATCTCCCTACCTTATGGTGATTGGAACACTGGACTTGGAGGATTTTGAAGTTCCTTATTTGTCAACCTCTATGTTTGAAATTGTGAGAACCAGATAACGGGGAGTTATTTGGATGCCTATCCCCGAAATCCTACCTAGACTAAAAACTTCTTTTGGCACCTCCTGTGGAGGAAAACTTAGTGAGTTTTTTAGAATTTTTTTTTTAGATGATGTTGTTTTGTGAGGCTGGGGATGAAAACCAACCTCGTTTGATTTAAAAGTGGGAGTGGATAGTCCTGTCAAGAAAATATGGGGTGTTTTCGGAATCCCTTTGGGGGACACCTACTTGGACCTCCACGTTTCGAGAAGAGGCTATGTGAGTGGGAAAAGTGACTTTTGTGTGTGAGTGAAAAAGTGTACCAAATCTTAGTTATTTAGATGTCACCTTGTTGCATGTGGACTTCACTTGGTCCTTACAAAAGTGTGATTACCTAATTAGCTAGATGTCATTGGTACAACCTTGCGGAATTTTAAAAATCCCTAGAAAACTAGCATGTGGACATGTGGTCCGTTACTATCCTTTAACTCCCTATGTGTGAGTTAATCTAGAAAAAGCATGAAACTATCCTAGATTTAACATGTGGGCATGTGTGGACCCGTTACAAACTTTTACACTCTCCTAGTTTTTTTATCTAAGAAAGCAAAATTTCAACAACTATCCTAATTTTGTGACATGTGGGCATTTATGGGCCCGTTACAAATTTAGGATATGTTTGAAAAATGAAACTAAGAGGGGTCCCAAAAAGGGCCTTTGTACTCTCCTAAAAGTTTTTGAATTTTGTTAAGGGAGATGAGATTGTTTTCGCAATCTTTTTTTGGTTCTCAAGATCGCTTGAAGGCGCAAGAGAAGAGCATACTCAAGGATTGTTACTTCAATTTCTAGTCCCAAATGTGAATTAGGTGTGATTAAGTATGATTGTCCAACTTAGGTTTATAAATCAAAGTAAGCCATCCACGTGGCAAAAAGCAAATAAGGGAAAATGATTTTATCCACCTAAGTGCCTATGTTTGTTTGACTATCCCCTTTATAAGTTGAGGGGTCTAAGTGGTGCAGTATTTAGAGCATGCATATCATCATTCTTAAGAAGGAAAATGACTTTCCCCACATCCCAAGACCTTACAATGT
>ML802652.1:132745-147679 GCA_009831015.1 Picea engelmannii | reverse complement strand
TCTTGTTAACCCTTTCCATGAGCAATCTCCTCAATATATAGTAGAAGATAACTTAGTTACTTGGATAGGGAATGATCCCAAGATATCTGGAAAGTCAGTATTTTGCCAACCATTCAAAAGCCAACTCATCCTTCTAGAAGATTCTTTCTAGAAGGATCGAGAACTCATCCATTTTCCTTCTTTAGAAACATGTCCACACCTTAACTTCAAGTACAATGCGAGAATTTCGCAGTCAAGCTGAAGGCAGCCTGCGAGAATTAAGGATTCTCGCAGGAGAGTATATATGCAGCCTGCGAACTATCTTTTAAACTATGCTTTCTGGAAACTGACAAGTGTAACCTTTCTCATGAAAATGTTCTTAATAAAGAGTTTGATTTTCTATTATCATGACACTATCATGACATCATCCTGATGACCAAAAATGTGGATAACATAGGTAATGTCAATTACCGTTGCTGCGAGTTGGTGACGCAGGGTCAATTGACGTTTCATATATGCGAGGATTATTGGACACTGGTATGTAAAGTGAGTGAATGAATCGCAAAGAGAACAAGGGCATCTCATACGTTCATTGACTATAGTGGTGACATAGCAAATGTCAGTGATGTTTGAAGAGGACGTAGCAGGGCATGGGTTGTTATGGAAATTCTAGCATACAACAGCTAATGTTTGCCGAAAACGTGGCAGTGCTGGGAAATGATGGGTGTAATGGCCATATTCGGAACAGATAGCACACGCGAATTTAGTCCTCAACCCTTTACTACTGGTTGGTGTGGTGGTAGTGGGACTAGCAGTAGTGTTGGGTGTTGTGGGAGTTTGATTGAGGGGAATAAAATTCCGTAATTCTGGTAGTGATGGGCAATTGTTGGTTTGGTGACCCTCTTTCTCACATAGTGCGCAAGGTGGTGGGATGCGCGGAGTAAGCGGAGCTGTGGGCTCCTTCTTCTTTCGCCTGCCCCCAGTTGTAGCAGGGGGGGTAGGGAGTATGGGGGTATTGGGGATGAGGACAAGAATCGTCATGGGGAGGCCTTCCTGTGGGCGAGGGACCATCTCAGGTGGATGTAAATACCACACTGGGATTGCTAACACCATATTGGGTAGTGTGAGCGTTGCGGCTACCTAGAAAGCTTCTATATCGGGTGGAGGGTAAAAGAAGGGAATTTGAGTGAGGGGTCGGGGAACTGTCTCCCAAATGGGATTAGGTCCTTGAGGGAGTGTAGCTTCTTGGACCGTAGGGGTCGATGAGTGCGTAGGAGGCTCCTGTGGGAGTGGTTCTGCGACTATTGAGAGGTCAGGAATGACTGAAGCCTCTTGAGGAGGACAAGTATCCTCCGTGTGAGTTCTGTCAGATGAGATGGCGCATACTTGATTAGGGGGAAGGAGTGGTGGTGCTCCATGGTATGTCCCTAATAAGGATGGATCTTTGAAAATCCCAGGACCCATCTCGACCAGTGGATATGCGTCTTTGTTGGTATGGATGAGAGGAAGAATGTTATCGAGATTGGCATATGGATTAGGCTCATAATGTGAGACTTGGTTGATGGTTACAATCTTTCCGTTGTGGGGGAACATGATTGTCCTAAAGACGGATGATGCCACTGCCTTCATAGCATACATGTAGCTACGTCCAAACAAGATATTGTAATCGAGTGGGGCGTCGATAACTTTGATGTCAATGAGAATAGTTTTGCCTCCGAGTTCCACGGGGACATTTTGAAAGAGCCCTTCAGGAGATGATGGTCATCCGTCATAAGCTCGTAATGTGATGGCGGAGGGTATGAGTTCTGGGGAACCAAGTTTCTTCCATACTGTTTTGGACATGATGCATGTAGATGCTCCTTCATCGATGATACACCGATGGATGGTGATGTTCCTTATTTTTACTGGTATTTGAATAGCAACCAAGGCGGGAAGACGAGGTTCACAGCTATCAAGGTCAAAGGTTATGAGTCGAGTATCAGCAGAGTCGACTGCCCCCAAGGTAGAAAGTAGTGATTTCCGCTGTGTTGGACAAGTCTTGAGGACTTCCAAGACTGACATGGCAGCCGGGGATTGTGCTAAGTCGTCTACCAAGCTGTAGTTATGTGTTTCCCTAGCCTGTGGGTTATGAACATTCCTGCGCAAGGGGATGCGAGGGATGCGTAATGGTGGTTCAGCAGAAGGGAGAGGAATCACTAACGTGGGTCCCGTTGGTGTAGGGTTTGTCTCTGGAGAGATAGGGGTAGACTCAGCTGATCTCTGATACTGACAATTGCTTGTTTGCAGAAGAATTTCTTCCTCACTAGTGAGGAGAATCGTTCTCTCTATGGGATTGTTCGGGTTATCGTATTGGCCCACCTGAGGTGGGGGATGTTGTGTGTCCTGTTGGGTGTTTATCACACCTTGATGTGGTATAGGATTTTGCAGTACGGCAGGAGGGGGTTGCTGCACATACTGTTGTGGTGGTGTTGAGGGGTAGTTTGTGCATGGGTATGGGGAAGACTACCCGAGTCTTTCAACCGTTTGAAATCAGCGATCTAGGGGAAATGGTGAGTGTAGTGACCGAACTCACCACAAAGAGAACAAGGGTGGATGGTTTTAATATTATTTCACCCTGGGCGTTTGTTGTTGTTGCCCCCTTGGGGGTTTTGGTTCCCTTAGTTCTGGTATCCCCTAGTGGGTTGGTGTTGTGGGGGTTGATTCCCGCCTTGACCAGGGTTGTTATTGTTCCCGTTATGTCCTTTCTTCCTAGCATTGTTCGAAGGATGAGTTGGATTGGTTGTGTTCAACTGTTCGAAATTTTTATATAGTTGAGCAGCAGAGTGTTGAACAAAATTGACCCCCGCATGAGGATGTGGGGGAGCCATGGGTTGTGGAGGACCAGAAAATGGGAAGTAAGGATTTTGTGGTGGTGGCGATCCGTAAGGTACATAGGAAGGTTGTGTGCTTTCACTAGTACTATAAGCGGACGTTGAAGGAGTACCATTGTTTGTGGGAATAGGTGGATGTATGGGAGGTGTATGTGGTGGTCGACTGATAGGTGGAGGTATAACAACAGGATATGGCTGTTGATACAGTGGTGGGGGGTAATAAGGAGTTCCCCCATATGCAGGTGGGTATTGAGGCATTCCATACGTCGTTGGTGATTGGGTTTGTGGACTATGGTGTGTGGTGGCACCTATTAGTCCGTCGGCTGAGTGCGACATCCCAGGTTTGTCTTGGCCAAATGGCACAGGTTTTGGAAGATCAGGAAGTACTGTGTATAAGTATCCTAACTATGCATAAATGAGGTCATATTGTTGGGCCTTACTAATAGCTTCCTCTTCAGATTGCGGGAAGGTGGAAGCGACATCCTTTCCAAGTAGAGAGACAAGTGATCTAAGAAACCAATCCAGGCATTGTTGCTTGGTGGTTTCTGCTTTACACAAACTACGTCTCCTACGCCACTCATGAATGTGGTCAGCGACGTGGGTGGCTAAGGTATGTTTGAAGTTAGACAGTAGTTCTAGACCGTTGTCATGGCGGATGGGTAATTGGAAAAATGTCAGGAAGGCTTTGGCCAACGACTCAAAGGTCCCATGGGACCCAGATTTTTCTTCGACATACCATTTGGCTGATGGGCCAGTAAGTGTGCGTTGAAATAGTCGCAGTCTAATGGAATCATCCATAATGCTATTAGAATATAACCGTAGATGAAAATTCATGACATGGTTGGTGGGGTCATCCCCCGCCTTTCCTTCAAACTTTGGGATGTCTGAAGGAAGTTTTGTTGGCATTGCAGGCCACGTGGCGTCATGCAATATAGGATCATTGGTAAGCTTGGAGAGATCCGGTATGTTGAGAGAGGCCAAGTATGGCATATGTAGTGGGGTGGGAATGTTAGTTCCAGCCATATTATGTTGTGAACTTGACCCTTGATGCAGACTAGGTGGGTTGGTGCTTCCTCCTTAAGAGGAAGTGGGTCCCCTGCTTCTGTGCAAAGGAGAGTGAGTGATTGTGTGGCCTTGGGAATTTGACCCAAGTAATGTAGAACCAAGCAAAGTTGATCCTAAGATAGTGGCACTCACAGGAGTGTGTGAAAGAGGTACCGATGAGCAGGTACAACCAGATACTCCCCCTAAGATAGGACGAAGGTTTAGCAAGCATCGTGAACGACGGGGGTTCTGTGGTTCCCCTATGATGTCAGACTAGTTGTGCGAATGTGTGCACAAAGTGGTGAGAGAAATATAGAAACAAGAGTCTTTTGCTGTAACTGTTTTACACAATATATATATATATATCAAAGTCAAATTGTAATCAGATGTGCATCATACATAAATGAGAAAGAAGCATATATGTGGGTAAGAGGGTTTTGTCCGCGTGGGGGAAAAAGAAAGCCAATGCTCGTGTCCTAGAAAACGTAACGTCCTTCCTCTCAAATAGCACTGGACCTTCCAATAGTACTCAAGGGTCTGAAGTCACCGGAAGAGACACTAGTGAAGGATGAAATAACTGGTTATAATGAGGGGTAGAGGGGGCAATATCCCGAAAGAGATGGCAATACTTCCCAATAGCCACACAAAATCCAATCAAGGTGCGATTGCAGCCCACAATTGCCACCTGGGTAGATGTCCTAAAATTGGTCACTAGGTACCTCGGTCCAAGTGCGACATTTAGATTTTCGGCCTAAGAAATGGGTCACGGGCTGGATCCCATCCAAGAGGTGGGTGCCTCAAGGGGGGACGCACAGAACAACCAGACCTCAGCCTTCGACCCTTCACGGGTATCTCCCTGCCTTATGGTGATTGGAACACTGGACTTGGAGGATTTTGAAGTTCACTATTTGTCAACCTCTATGTTTGAAATTGTGAGAACCAAATAACGGGGAGTTATTTGGATGCCTATCCCCGAAATCCTACCTAGACTAAAAACTTCTTTTGGCACCTCCTGTGGAGGAAAACTTAGTGAGTTTTTTAGAAATTTTTTTTTAGATGATGTTGTTTTGTGAGGCTGGGGGTGAAAACCAACCTTGTTTGATTTAAAAGTGGGAGTGGATAGTCTTGTCAAGAAAATATGGGGTGTTTTCGGAATCCCTTTGGGGGACACCTACTTGGACCTCCACGTTTCGAGAAGAGGCTATGTGAGTGGGAAAAGTGACTTTTGTGTGTGAGTGAAAAAGTGTACCAAATTTTAGTTATTTAGATGTCACCTTGCTGCATGTGGACTTCGCTTGGTCCTTACAAAAGTGTGATTACCTAATTAGCTAGATGTCATTGGTACAACCTTGTGGAATTTTAAAAATCCCTAGAAAACTAGCATGTGGACATGTGGTCCGTTACTATCCTTTAACTCCCTATGTGTGAGTTAATATAGAAAAAGCATGAAACTATCCTAGATTGAACATGTGGGCATGTGTGGACCCGTTACAAACTTTTACACTCTCCTAGTTTTTTGATCTAAGAAAGAAAAATTGCAACAACTATCCTACTTTGTGACATGTGGGCATGTATGGGCCCGTTACAAATTTAGGATATGTTTGAAAAATGAAACTAAGAGGGGTCCCAAAAAGGGCCTTTGTCCTCTCCTAAAAGTTTTTGAATTTTGTTAAGGGAGATGAGATTGTTTTCGCAATCTTTTTCTGGTTCTCAAGATCGCTTGAAGGTGCAAGAGAAGAGAATACTCAAGGATTGTTACTTCAATTTCTAGTCCCAAATGTGAATTAGGTGTGATTAAGTATGATTGTCCAACTTAGGTTTATAAATCAAAGCAAGCCATCCACGTGGAAAAAAGCAAATAAGGGAAAATGATTTTTATCCACCAAAGTGCCTATGTTTGTTTGACTATCCCCTTTATAAGTTGAGGGGTCTAAGTGGTGCAGTATTTAGAGCATGCATATCATCATTCTTAAGAAGGAAAATGACTTTCCCCACATCCCAAGACCTTACAATGTAAAATTTTGTGCAACATGCGTGGCCTCTAGTGTAGACAGGCGCGCGCAGAGCACTGATGCACGTTATGAATTAAGCGAACAGGCACATGCACGCAGAGACAACATGCTGTAAAAGCGCCTGCGCGCCCGATGCGCGACTGTAGGGTGAAATAACCGTGCGCCTGTGGCAAACGGCCGAGAGAGGAAATCCGGATGGATTTCTCTCAATTCTCCCTTGAATTGACTGGTTAGCAGGTCGGCAGAGGCCGGTTTGTGTACCTGCAAGTTAATGAAAGAAAAAGGAAAGAAAAATAAACCCAAATGAGGAAGGAATTGATACCTAACTCCCCAGTATGGTCGCCAATATTTTTGCACCCAATTTGTCACTTGGTGAGAAAATAAAGGGTGCTTACATGCCCAGTTGGGTCTTGCTGAGCATGACAGTTGTAGAGGAAAGGGTTAGAAAAAGAACAACAAAACTACAAACAAGAATTAAATTAAAACAAACTAAAACTATGAGCATATGGAAAAAGAAATAACAAACACGAAAGACCAATATCACCAATGTTTTTAGGCTGATCAATTGATGAAATCCAAAGCACAATGAAGAAAGGGAACTGTGGTTCCTTCTTCCTCCAAAGGAAGGCTCTTGAAGGACTCACAAACTTGCTCTCCTTACAATGAGAGGAAGAGAATGATGGTGAAAGAACTCGAAGCACATTCACTCAATGGAGGGGTGAATGGCTCAATGAAATGGGGCTAATGTGTTATTGCCAAGGAGTGAGTCCTTAAAACAATCTAAGCAGCATAACATTACATGAAATTCCTTGAGAAAATGATGTTTCTTCATGGATTTTTATAGCATAGCATGGGGTGATTATGTAACCGCTTTGAGGTGTGAAAAAGGGCTCTTTAGGGCTCAATTAGGTCTTTGACCAGCCTACCATGCGGATTCAGCTCAGATTTGGGGTCAAATCGGCTTGGGAGCTGATCCATAAGTGGTTGGAAGGCCGACCAATTTCAATAAATGCGTCGTTTAGCAGGTGCGCGGGTTTCTGCGCCAACAACCACGCGTCGTGCGCGCATGCACGCATTGTACATTCCTGTTCCATGCATATGCGCGTGCACCCAATTTCTGTAAAGCGCCCTTTGATTTTTGGTTATTTTGTATAGTTTTTGACCCTTTTGCAATGCTGTGAAACTAATTCAGTGCCATGAATGACCTCATTCCTGTTTTGACGATGCTGAGTTCTTGCCGCCATGTGTGGGTGAAATTTTAGTGATAACATTGGAGGAGTCAATGGAACATGGTGTGGTAACTTGCGATATGAGAAATCCAAAGAATTAATATGGACCTTTGGATCGAGGTATGTTGTGGAACGTTGGATGTAGAGAACACATGGCAAGCGATTGGCATTTCACTAACTGGAAAGTCAAAGAAAGGAGGTGCTCTATCCTATGAAATCAAGAAATGCAAAACCACGACTTAATCTGAGTCATTGATCAAAGGGAGATCGTGGATCGTTGATCAGGCATGACGAAGGCCCGTGAAGTTGCAAAATCGTGATAAGATCTTGACCGTTGATCTAAGAGGGACATGTGGCAAGGAATTAACATTTCACTGACTGGAAAGTCAAAGGAAGGAAATGCTCTAACCTTGCAACTCACGATATGATAAATCACGATAAGGTCTGGCCTATGGTCATAGATAAGGTCACATTGTCGAAGGCTTAGGGGAAGGAGCTAATTTCTAAGTTCCATTTTGGGGATCGCAACTTGGAGTGTCGAGACCCTTCATCACAAGAATCTCAAAACGCGAGATCGCGATGAGATCTGGACCATCAGATCATTGAAGATCTCAACCGTTGATCAGGCTCAATGAAGTTCATAAGTTCGTGAAATGCGAAACACCTTTTGGTGTAGGTTGTGGTCACCACCAATGGTCATATGAGAGGGAAGAGCTAGCATGAAGCTAAGCTCCATTTCAAGGATTGCAACTTGGAGTGTCGAGACCCTTCAACACAGGATTTCCAAAATGCAAAATGTGAAACACATTTTGATTAGGCCCATGGTCACAACCAGTGGGCATATGGGATAAACGTAAGACCTTGCAGATTTAATCCAACGATGTTTGTTAAATGGAAATTTTATCGAAGGGATACTATTGATCTTTACAATTAACTATTCAGTTACAATTCAGTTAGCAGAACCGAATCATGTTTCTTGTACGGTTGGCGATTCAGTGGTTGAAGCATTATTGTCCTAGGAATTTGAGGTGTAACTAAAGTCGTGAAAAGTGCATAAAAGAAAGATGCAGTGACTGTGTATGGTTGGTTGTTTTGAATGAAAAATGAGTTGAACTGTAATAAAGGGAAAATTACAGTATGTGCAGTGTGAGACCGACGGTATGCGCAGTGTGAGATAAAACTCAGAGATGAGTAACATATGTTGAATAGACAGAAGCAAGAGCAGAATTGCAAAACATCTTGAAGAAGAGCATAATTTTATAACATATAGAATCATAGAAGAATTGCATGATAGAAGAGAAGTGGTAAGAATTGAAACACCTGCGTTGTTGGTCACTCAATCATTTTACTTATAAATAGGGCGGTAGGGTGGTGCTATGGAGGACTGTGGTCCTATGATATTCAAGTTGATGCTTGAATATTGGGAGTTGTAGCTTCCATCTAGTTGTGGCTAGAAATCAGGGTGGTAGGGTGGTGCTTGGGAAAAAACAGATTTTTATGTATGGAAGTTGGTGCTTGTGTAAGTGGAAGTAGGTTCTTCCATCCAGTCGGTGTTGGAACACTCAGAGAGTTGGTGTTTCCTTCTAGTGGGTGCTAGAGAAACCAAAGAGTTGGTGCTCTCAACAAGTTGGAGCTTGTGAAACAGAGGTAGTAGCCTAACTTTGAGTTGGTTCTCAAACATAGATGATGTAAAGAACTTAAAAGAATGCCTATCATTTCAAAGAAGAAGAGGTTTTCTCCCTTTATGGGTTTCCTCATGATATTTGTCTCTGTATATATTCTTATGTGTGATTGATGCTCATTATTTATGTTGTCCATATGTTGTATAATATTGATGGTCACTTGGAGAAGGATTAAAAATGATTCAATAGACTTAAAATTGTTTAAGAACAGTAACAACTAATTCACCCCCCCTCTCAGTTGTCTTAGTAATTTCAACACAAAGGAGGTATATCGTCAACTTTCTCCTTGGAGTAATCTTTGGCATGAGTGGTAAGTGTGATGTCATTCTTCTTTGAATCACCATTACACATAAGTACATAGGAGGTAGTGGAGGAAGAAGGTTGATCATGGATGACCAATTGAGCTTGTTGTTGAGAAGGGAAGGGTTGAGACAAGACGGTAGGTGTAGGAGGTTTTGGGGTCCCTTGAAGGAACTTTGTGACCTTGACACGTCTCGGACAGCACTTTGTGTAGTGATCATCACCACATATAAGGCAAGGATAGCGAGGTTTGCGTTTGTACTTATTATCAATAGGTTGTTACTTGGTCTTGTTAGATTACGGGTTTTTATTTTTATCCTCCTTGTTCCTACCCTTCCCTTTTTTAGATTTATTCTTGCCAGTAGGATTCGATTGAATAACGTTCATGTCTTAAGTTTTACCGGTGGGAGGAGTGGGCATCGGAGTAGTTTGAACATTAGAAGAATGGGATTTGGGAGTAGTGTGAGAGGTCTACATAGATTTAGGTTGAGCATGGAAATTACTTATGAAACCATCAACAGCATGAGAATTTGTAGGGGTCGTTGAGGTGGTCATGGTAGAAGGACGAGGTGCGTCAGGGAGTAGATCATAAAGATTACCCATTTGTGAATAAACAAGATTGAGTTATTGGGCATGATTGATCGCCTATTATTATGTGACAACTCCAGCCATGGAAATGTCTTTATATATGTCATTCACAAAGGATTTAGTGAGCCATTCTTCCAAAAATTGATCGGAAAGATCAAGTTTGATTAAACGTCATCTTCGTCTCCACTCATGAATGTGATCGGAGATATGAGTGGCTTTATTTTTCTTGAAAGAACTCAAGATATCGGTTCCCATTTCATATTGGATTGGAAACTGGTAGTGAGTGAGGAAGGCCATAGCTAGGGTGTTAAATTCGCCGAAGAAGCCTCGTGGTAATTCTATATACCACTTCGTGGTTGAACCCGTGAGAGTTTGTTGAAAAAGACGTAACCGAATGGAGTCATCCATCAAAGAGTTAGATGAACACCAAATGTGGAAATTCATTACATGATTGTTCGGATCCTCCCCTGGTTTACCATCAAACTTAGGAATATCGGATGGTAATTTGGTCGGTATGACGGGCCAATGAGGAGAGTGATGGATGGGGTCATTCAAAATCCTAGACAGGTCAGGTAGATCCAAAGTGGATAAGGGTAACTGTCTATTCACGTGAGGGTACTGGTGACTTTGTGGAGGAAGTCCCATCGGTATACCAGTAGGACCATAAGAAGTTTTCATATGATGAAAAGATCTTGGAAAATCCGGTTGTTGGTGTGGAGGCAGGTAGCCCGTGGGGTTGTACTGATTAGGGATGTTTCCTTGGAAATGGACACTAGATTGAGCATTCGAACCCCAAATGCGATTGGAAGTCTCGAGGTATGGTTGGCTCGTACTAGGGGGCATGAAAGAGCTGACTTGAGGTTCTTTCCCCCCATTCGATTGAGTATTACGCTGGGTAAGAAAATTCCAATACTAGGCCAAATTTTTTGGTATGTTCTGTCCATAGGGTGGGGTGGGTTGGGGTTGTCCTCCAACCAGAGGTTGTGTCCCAATTGGGGTTTGACCTCCAAATGGGGGTTGATATTGGCCCCCACGGTTGAATTGTCTGCCAACAATAATTTGATAATTAGGTGTGAAAGACTGAGTAATGCCACTAGGGATGGATCCTCCAGTGAAATGTCGATAAGACCCTCTAGAGGGGGGCTATGGAAGTGTCGTAATGAAACCGGAAATAGGATTTTGCCCAGAAGGATAAAAATATCCATATGCTCTGGATGGAACCTCAGTAGGGATAGGGATATAAGCATGCAATTCATTATACCCAAGAGGAAGTGACAATAAAGGCCTAGAAGAAAGAGGTGTGCCAATGGGAAATTGGTTATCCACCGTAGTCCTGGTGGGAATAGTCGTAGTGTTTGGGACCTTTGTAAAGTGGGCCATCTGAAGGGGGATGGTCGAGTTAGGACCAACTGACAGGGTTTCTGAACCAGCAAATAGATAGGCAGTTGTAATGGGAGAATGATCTAGGGGTATCGCATCCTCAGCAGACGTTTCAGATGACTCGGGTACGACAAGTATATCAGCACTTGACCCAGATCTGAAAAGATCCTGTCTAGATATCTCAGTATTCGAAAACGGATCTTGGTCTTCAAGATCTGGGAAAGGTCTAATTGGTATTCTAGAAGTTTGAACAAAAAGATCTCTGGATGAATTTAGCCGAAGAATACATCTTTCGGAACCATCAGGAAGTCGAAAAGACTCTAGAGAGGAAGAAATTCAGAAATTGTCTAGAGAGTCAGTTCTTTCCACTCATGGAGTGGCAGTTTCTTGGACCTCACTCTGCCGAGAAGAGCTCTCCGGTGGATTAGTGGGCAAGGGTCGTGAACTTTCCAGATCTTTCGGAGGTAGGCCTTGCATTCTACGTGAACGGCGTGGAGGGTCAATATTGCTCGAACCACAAAAATTGGGAAAAAAATCTATGGCCAAATATGACAGCAAACAACACTTGCTAATAAATTATAGAGTTCAAACCAGACAAACAAAACCTTCTAATTTTGAAATCACTAGTTGGTAATGAAATCCAATGTCGTGAGACCGAGATGATAAGGGGTTGGGCTAGGGTAGAAAAATTACATTGACA
Source organism: Picea engelmannii (assembly GCA_009831015.1). Lineage (NCBI taxonomy): Eukaryota > Viridiplantae > Streptophyta > Pinopsida > Pinales > Pinaceae > Picea > Picea engelmannii. The sequence continues at coordinate 135,895 of ML802652.1, read as the reverse complement.
ACCAACTTAACGGACTTACACCCTGGTGCAAGATCCCACACATAATCATGGGTATACCCTCCAAGGAGTCTGAGTGAGTCTGGCCAACGTTGATTCCAGGTACCCTAAATACTTGCCCCTTCACATTCACCTTGTGTAAGACCCTAATAAGATAGGCTACTAAAGTTACCACAAACAACAATGATCCTTAGGGAAACAGTTGACAGTCTGATCCACACGCAAGGGTAGGGTATTGAGCCTGAAATCAACTTGAGAGGCTTCCACTAATCATTGTGGGTATACCTTCAAGCGACCCCCATTATACGTGCATTATCTACACTGAGACTGACAAAGCAGGGTGAGTAACTCTGCCAATCTTAATGCAACCTCAAGTTTGACCCTTGTGTGAGAAAGGCTTCCCAGGACAAGATGTTGCAAATGGATTTGAACACTCCCTATCACAAGATACTATTGTGTGTTTTGTGCTTTAGAGAGTGTGTCTCACTGCCTATTCCAAAGCTCTATCCTAGCTAATATTGGTGTAAAAGATCCCTAGAAAATAAAAGTTACTACTTGAGTTTTGAAACTCCCAATGTTTTTAAGAGGCTATTGTTACTCAAGAGGTAGACGGGAATGAAACCAATGTTGTGTAAGACTTCCACCCAATAACATGCAAATAGAAATGAATGATGCAAAATTTCATTCGATCAATTCTATCTACAGTAGGGAGAAGGTTTTTTTCTGTAACAATGTAAACCACGACGTACAATTCCTTTTCTTTGAATGTAATACCAAAAAATCGTCAACAATGTAATTTCACTATTCGTTCTTTTTCAATTTTTTGAATTCCAATATTTTTTGGATAAATGATTATCTAAAAGACTGAAAGACTTTAATTTTTTTCCTTTCGAAAACCAAAACAGGGATGGAATTGAGAAAGGATAAGCAATCAGTGAAAATAAAAAACTCAACAAGCACCCAAATCGATCTTTCAAGGGAGATAAAAATAAAGAATGATAAGAAAACGTTTATTCAAATGTGAATAAAAAATGGTCTTCTGATCATTAAGAAATCCAGAATGTGTAACCAACCTAAAACTTCAAATCCAATAGAATATTTTTAATTGAGCAAGAACTCAGACACAAATCCAGAGATTATACCCTTGTCGATAAAAATCAAAAACAAAAAATGGAGAAAGATCAAAAGAGAGGTATTTGATCTCCGAAACCAATCAAGAGAAAGCTCAAACAGTCAGAAAAATTCAAGAACTGACATTAAAAATTTGTTTCCAGTTGACTAAAGCAAAACTGGATAACATTAGAGGCCAAAATCTAACCCAAAAAATTTCTCAAACACCACCACAGGCTAACAGTATAACACAGTGTGGAAATAAATAGTTTTTGCAGGCCAGCAACAGACAGGGTGTGGAAATCCCGCACTGAAATAAACCAGTAGGGTGTGGAAATCAAAGGTTTCCGCAGACTATTTATAAGGTGCAGTGCGGAAGTGTTTGATAAATCAAGAAATTTTGAGAAAAGAGAAAAGCATCCAAGTGGATTTTCAAACCCAGAGAGTCTAAATGGATCTCCCATAGACTAAGATACTAATTTCAAGAAAAAAGAATAGGTCAAAAGAAAATCGCCAACAAAAAACCACAATCAATTTATTCTCCCCAATGGAGTCACCAATTTTTTTATTGGGTAAATCGGTAGATGTGGACATGAACTAATCCCCCTAGATCCACCTAGATCTAGAAAAAAATGAGATGGGACAAGATGCTTTCCCTAAGTTGTGATCATTGAGTTTACTACCAAAGCAGGAATAGATAGCATACCTTATGCAGTCGCGCAAAAGGAACATCAGTTGTTCCTTTCAAATGAACAACAACTACACTCAAACAAACAACAGTCGCGCGAAAGGAACAACAGTCATGCAAAAGGAACGATAGTTGTTCCTTTCAAATAAACAACAACTACACTCAAAGGAAAAACAGTCGTGCGAAGGGAACAACAGTTGTTCCTTTCAAATGAACAACAACTACACTCAAAGGAAAACCTGTCGCGTGAAAGGAACATCAGTTGCTACATTGGGCTAAACTAATGTTGAATTAATTGCATCGTAGTATTTTCCGAACTATTCAATTGTCAACCCGAGGAAGTCGTTTATTTCAAAGTTATTGTGCACAATATATGCAAGTAGCAAATTCCAAATAACACTATTATCTATTTAATAAAATAAAACACATAACTTAAAATCAATCAAATCCTCTTTTGCTTGAAAATACACTCAGCTGAAATAAAATGACTACCACACTCATACATAAATTAAAGGAGTATTAACAAAATGAAGTAACAGCAACATGAATTGAATCTTACTGTAAGAGCAATCTAATAAACAACACACAACTGTAAGCAGTGATCAACTAATCATAAACCAAGATAAATTAAGACAATAAAAAGAAAAATACAAGTAAATGGATAAGACCAACACATACCAGATTGAGGGGGACCTGCTTCACCTAGCATGCATGGCCAAAAGACTTACAAGATTAAGATAAAGTTGCACATTATTGTAGATCCATCAACTCCTTTGTATTATTGAAGAAAACTCATAAATTACATAAGTTCAGCTCTTTCTTACAAATAAATTTTATATAATTTCATGATTGACTCTCTCCTAATTGAAGAGGTCTTATTTATACAAATCAAATCCCCAAATCCCTCGGTTGCTCAAACAAATTGCTAAGTTTAGAGAACCAGCCGCAACTGTAAATATGGAAAATACCCTTTTAAAGAACCAACGATTTCTCTCAAACCGTAGCTCCAATTGGAAAACGACCCACAATGAACTCAATTTGGGCCCATTCTAAACAAAACCCATGTCTCAGATTTTCTAGATTCATCTTCATCTGCTCACAATATTCCATGCAAATTTGTCTCTCCATATCTGTCACGTCTTTCACTGAAAATGGTTAACCACGAGTTGGAACTCACATGTTTCATTTGGAGGTTGGAATATTGACTGTTGCAACTATTGCTACATAAAATCACTCGTCAATCCATCATCAGAAAAATCATGCATAATAGTTTTTAATTCATTAAAAATGAAGGAAGAATAAGCATTATTAACCGCTAAAGCATAACAGGAATAATTTGTCATTTTATGGCAAAT
>ML802652.1:89313-111686 GCA_009831015.1 Picea engelmannii | reverse complement strand
ATTATACATTCATTTGATACAAGTCGAATTTCATAGGTAATAAGAAGAAAAGAAGGTCGGATTTCAAGGGAGGATGAAGTCTTTTGGTGATGTGTTCTAAGGTATGTTATTTTCAGGTCATCTTACCATTTTTTCTATAACTTGTTTTCTAGAATGATTCAGATGGTGAAATAACTATGGTATTGAGAATACATATCAAGGTACCTCTGGTAAAATGTTTATCTCTTGATTCGCTATAATTATGGAGATACACTATGTGGAAGATAGGGTTTGTGACCAGTCTTGAAGCTAGTCAATAAATAGGTGTTCCGGGTAAAACAGTCATAACTTCTTCATACAGAATCCAAATGAAGTGGGACCACTTCCATTGGAAATAGAACGGACTTTAGTTTCTTGTGTGTGAGTTTCTAAATCAGATGTTAAATATTGAGCATGGGGAATTCTTTACAAGTTGGGTCTTCTAAATAGACCATAATTGAATAAAGTCTACCATTCTTCCTATAACCTCTTTTTGGGGAGGATTTAAGGAGTGAAAATTGGAGGAGTTTCAAAGAATACATTGAGTAATATTATCTACAGGATCAGAGTACTCCAAAAATTGAAGAATTGCAGAAAATGAAGAAGTCTCAGGAAGCATTATTAGGTTCTATGTGATGATTGGTTGATGGTGATGATTTAATGTAAAGTTTTATTATCTCTCACATATTCTTGGGTGGAAGGAAGGGGCAAGGATGGAAATTTCAAATCTCTCTTGATATTGGAGGATTGTATCTTCATCTTGGAGGTTTATCCCTCCATTTACATTTGGAAGATGTAGCTACCTTTGGAAGTCATTACTTCCCTTGAACAATAACTATTGATTATTTCTCATATATTGTGCATGGTGTATTGTGGTGTATTGGTGTAACTCTTATACTATTGTTCATTTCTCATTGGATATAGTTGAATGGCTTAAGTATAAGTTGAAAAATGTTTTAAATTGTACTTGAAATTGATTCACCCCCCTCTGAGTATCAATAAGATCTATATGAGGCGAACTAGAATGCACTAGGCTCCCAAGCCTGTGATCTAACCCTCAAGATCTACCCTCCCTCATTCTCTCTAGCTCAACAGATTATACAAAAATGGATATACAACCAAACATTACATATCACGTCAACTCATGCATAGAAAACCAACAACTAGCATTCAAAAATCCAACCCCTTATGATCCCTAAGTGTCTCTATTTATACATTTATGGCTCTTCAACCATTTATAATCCCTTACCAAAACCCTAACCCTACTGTCGTTAGGTCTTCCCTCATATGTACATGTATTGTTATTCCTTCCAGCTGTCACTTTCCTCATGCATGCTTTATTTCCCAAAAATGCCTTGCTTTTTTGTTTTGTCCTGCCTCCAATAGGCCCCCAACACTAACATGTGGTTCGTCTCGAGCCAGCTAGCCTTTGTGTTCTTCCTCGATATCCTTGGTGATCGTCTGGACCTTTTCTTTGATATATGTGCCTACGCAGTCCTCTCCTTGAGTGTGTCCACTATCTGGACTGCAATTTCATCACTGATCAATTCCACTCACTTTGCCTGGGTCTGTGCTATCTGCACCTTAGTTTTCTCTGCTTGTACCATAACTTCTACTACCTGATCCTGCAATGGTTCCATTTGATCCTGACACTCATGTTTCTGTGTTTGTGTCATAGTTAGCTCTTCTTGAAATCTCTTCATGTCTTGTGCCTCTTTGACACGTTCTATGACTGGCATTGTCTTTTTCCTCTGCTTTAGATCTTGGATCGTTGCGTTGATCCTGTCTTCTTCCTTGACTGACTTTTGGACATGTTGGTCCTCCTCTAACTTAGTCCACAGTTGTGTTTCTTTGACGAGAAAGTCATTTGTTGTGGTGACTTGTTTCTCTATCTCTTGCATATGCGTTGTTTCTTACTACTTCCTTTTCTCCTTCACTCATAGTGGCGTGGTTGGTATGATAATATTTTTTGCTGATGTGATTTCATCTCTCTGCATGGCCTGTGGAATATTCTCATAAGTTCTTGCCACTTTTTGTTCCAATCATTTTATGCACTCCCTTTCCTCCCGAGTTTCAGATTTAGCCTACTCATAGACTATTTCTAGTGCATCCCACTTTTCTGTTGCTCACTGCAATTCGACTAAGTCTTTGTGTGTGCGACATTGTAACTCATGGTTTATTCTAACCTGCAACTTGTGTAGTGCCCTGGTTAGCATCCACTTCAACACTAGTTGTATTTGGCTTAATTCCTTCAGAGGTGTCTTCCCCGCAATCTCATCCATGCGTAGCATACTGGGTGTGATCTGGAATGTTGCATTTGGGTGCGGTAATGGATGGATTGGATCTTGTTCTTCTACTTCCACTCTTTCCTCCATATGCAATGTTGATGCTTTTGTTCCCCCACTACTTTTTGTCTTCCCTTCCCTGATTTTCTTGATGAGTTGTCGTATCGCTTCCAATTCCTCTTGAATCTTATCCTTGTGTTGCACAACATGGTCAAAATCCTCGGATAGACAATCTTGGACCATTCAGGCTATCATTTCTCCATCGTCATTCGTGATCGTATACTCTAGAGGTTTTCTTTCTCCCTTTTATTTCTTTCGCGCACCTCATGTCTGCATGGTTGGCCTCTTGTTTACCCCTAGTTCCTATGGGTTGGGCCTTGTTGCGGTCTCCTGTGTAGGCTCGGCCTGTTGCTACTGCTCCTTGGCCGACTGTGTCTTATACTTATTCCCGTTCTAGGTCCCTATCTTCATTGGCCCTTTGTCTATCAGTGTTGTTTTTCTTTGGCCCGTTCTTCGTCTCTTGGGCACTTGAATCTCCCTGTCGTGCCTTTTCTTATGCTATTATTTCTAGAAATTCCTGGGTAAGGATGGGAGTCTTCCACTCATCGTACCATTCATTGATGACCATGTCGATGTCACCCTTTGTAATATAGTAGTGCATCCGTAGCCACTGATTATTAGGATCCCTCCTCTCCTGCATCCATATTGTATGTCGTGTGGCTTGGAAGTTGGTGATATATTTATACCATGTGACGACCTCTGGTGTTATTCTCCACCTTTTGGAGCTGGCTTCATGTAGGTTGTGTAGGTATCCTTCAAAGATGGACCCGCTCATCCTTTTGTTCCTAGCATCTAGCCTGGCTCTGAGAAACAAATATCTCGCTCCCTGATTTAGTTTGGGTCTGGTACCAAAAACTACGTACCTTGGCTCTCTTCATCCCATGAAGGCTATTAATGTGATCAACCATGAATAGTGAAACTTTATTCCTAGATCTTGTGCATCCTTGTAGTCATCTAGGAATAATTTCATGAGATACAGTGCCCAGCTCACTATGGTTCCTTCGGTGCATTGAGATGCAACTGCAACAACTCCAGCTGGGACTTCATCCCTGCGGCATTTTCTTAGTAGCTTGCAGGCTAATATTTTCGTGCCCAATTGTGTTGCGGCATCATTGATCCTTTTGATGATGATCCCTCTTGTCCCCCTATAGGTGCCATACTTTTTATTCATCTCTTATGATAGTGCCTTCTCCCTGGATTTTTCATCCAAAAACTGCATGGGATCCATGCCCTGAGATGGCAATCTTGTTATGCTCACGATAAGCTCTACGTCTATCGAGACAAGCTTGTCCAACTAGATGCCCACGCCATGTGTGACTTCTAACAGTTGTTTGATGCATGAGGTTGCATACTGACCTCTGCCAAAATGTGGTAGGTCTACCAGTCCTAAAATAATTGTCTTCTCCAACCCGGTTTCAAATTGGAGTGGTCGATTAATTGGTTCCCCAAATAGATTTGTGCCCACGGTCTCCATGTACACTCTCTTTGCAAGTTCCAGAAACTTGTCTTCATCTACTACATCGTGGTCCGAGTATTTGAGCCTCCCTATATGACCCAGCAGGTCTGGTCCTACCTGTACCCCATATGGTATACGTGGTAGAATGATTTCTTCTATAGGTTTCTTGCGAGGTGACCTGGGTAAATGTATCTTGTCTTTATTTGACAGTGGTGGTTGGCTCAAAGTTCCATCACCTTCCAGTTGTTCCTCAATATACCATTCTGGCCAACCCATGACATCTTCAACCATTCCTTCTGGTGGGTGGTCTGATATAGTCGTTTGAGACTCGTCTGGCTCGATTGTTGCATCCAGATTTAGCTTCGTTCCATTAACCTTTGGAGTTGGTTCAGTGCTCTCTGGTTGCACCTCCTTCAGGGTTTCTGTGTCCTGGTTTGGCTACTTATGTGCTCTGTCGGTATGTCTATAATTGTTCCCTCTAGTGTTGATTGTTGATTTTCCTCCTCTATTAGTGTGTGGTTCACTGGTGTTGTTTCTGGAGATGGGATTTCGTCGATATTGATGATCTCCAATGGTTTTTTTTCACCTTCTTCCGCCTGTCCTCGTGATCTGGTCTGAACTCTGGTTTTCCTAGTCATTTGGCTCACTTCTTCTTGCTTGGATGGTGCCATCGTGGTGAATGTCAAACATTTTCTGAATTTTAATGGTCTTTGTGATCTTTGTGAACTCGCTATGTGTTCTTTAGCCTCTATCACTCCCTGTCTATTATTTTTTCATGAATAGACTATTTTCTCCCACGTTCGTGTGTTGTATGGGTTTCCCATGAAGCTTGTTGAGGATGCTTCGTTAATTATGGGTTTAATGCACCTTAACTGTGGGTTCAATGCACCTCTGGAAGTTTTGTACTTTCCATTACTCTGGCTTGCTGTCTCTAGTTGGCGCGATTAATGTGGCATCCCATCTGTCCTTGTCGTCCTTTAACTATGCCTAATGTTGTCATGTCATCCTACTTTTGTCGACTTTCCTTTTCTTTCTTATTTCCCTTTTGTATGTGACTATTTTCTTTCTCCTCGTCAAATTTTCGTTCCTAAGTGTGTGTGCATTTTATTCCTCTGGTGCACTGTGCCCCATTTGGTTCGGTTCTCTCCTCTTGGTTCATTTTTTATTTTTTTTACTACGCGGTGGGTGGTCGATTGTCCTTGTACTGCTTCAGTCGGCTCCCATTGATCATCCCTCTTAGTTATGCACCTGGTCATTCTCTCAGCTATATAGCTCCTCCATCTATGACAGATATTACCTTGTACAGTCCTAGCCAATGCATTCTTAGATTTCTTGGGTGTTGAAGCCATTTACTGTGATATATCAGTACAAGATATCCTTCCTTGAAAGTTTTCTTCTTTATGTGTCTATCGTGCTAGGCTTTGTCTCTTTCTTTCTGAACTTGTTGGTGGAATCCTGCTAGGATATTTTCTTCCTCCATGGTCATTAATTGATTCAATATCTCTTGTATTGTGCCTCATTCTATCATTTGTGTAATTGCTTCTACCCACAGGCTTGGTACTAGAAATTCCAATGCAACCACTGCTTCTTGGCCATAAACTAATTTAAATGGCGTGTGCCCTGTCAACTTTTTGCACGTAGTCTTGTAGGCCCATAATAATATTAGTACTTTGAGGTCCCAGTCATCTCTATTGTTGTTACAATTTTTTGTCAATGCGTTCTCCAGGATTTTGTTGAATGCTTCCACTATGCCATTTTCTCGTGGGTGATATGATGTGCTATTATGGTAATGGACTACAAACTCTTCAGACATAGCCTGGATGGTTTTTTTTATCAAGTGAGTGCCTTGTTCTCTCATCAAAACTCTTGGGCACCCAAATCTAGTGATCACTTGCTCAAATAAGAATAGTGTTTTTGTATCTTCACTGTAGTCCTTCATTGGTGTGGCTTCCACCCATCTTGTTAGGTATTCTGTTGCGGTGATAATGTACCATGCTCTTGTTCTTTTTGCTAGTGGGTTGATTGGTCCCATAAAGTATATGCCCACTTATTGAATGTTTGGAGTGTTACATGTGTGGTCCTAATGGCATCTCATCCCTTCTGTTGGGTTTTCCTACCCTTTGACAGACATCGCATCTTTGACAACACTCCTTTGAGTCTTTGTGAATCGTTGGCCACCATAGTCCTTCACACAATACCTTCTATGTGGTAGCTTTGCCTGCATAATGTCCTCTTGTTATTCCCTCATAAGCTTCTGCTAACACTCATAGTATTTAATTTTCTAACACGTACCTTTTCATGATGTTATCTGCGCCCATCTTATATAGGTGTCCTACAATCAGTTAATAGTCGACAGCGTAGACTACTAGGTTTTTCTTCTACATGGTATTATACTCTTGTGGTGCAGTACCTGTGCTCAAGTACTGAATGATATCTATGAAGTATTCATCAGCGATATGGATTGAGAATAGTTGTGCATATGGAAATTTGTCTTCTAAATTTGTAGGTTCTTTTCCATTTGTGACCCTTGATAGATGGTCAGGTCCTGCGTTCAATTTTCCTGGTTTGACGATTACTTCAAAGTCAAATTATTGAAATAGGAATAATCATCGAAAGAGTCTACCCCCCAACACTGTCTTGTTGACTAAATATTTTAAGGTTGAGTGATCTGTGAACATCTTAAAGTGTTTCCCCAATAAGTAATGTATGAACTTTTGCAATGCATAGACCATAGCTAGGCCTTCTCTTTCTATTGTGTTATAGTTCTATTATGATTCTGATAGATTCCTACTCGCAAATGCTATCGGGTGATCCAAGTCCCCCACTCTTGGTTGCGCTAAGATAGCTCCAAGTGCTATGGTTGATGTGTCTACATGGACATGGAATGTCTTCTCCCAATCTGGAAAGACTAATATTGGTGCGGTGACCATATTTTCCTTTAGGGTATCTAGACAATGTTGACACTCGTCGTTCCATTGAAAATTTGTATCCTTTCTTCACAACATTTCCATAGGTGTAGTTATCTGTGCATAACCTTTAATGAACTTTTTGTAGTATCCTGTGTGTCCCTACGTCACTCTGAGATGACAGACTATTTTTGGTGGTGGTAAGTTAACAATAACTACATTTTTTGCGGGATCTACGAGTAAACCTTGTTTTCATACTATATGGCCCAATAGTATCCCAAACGGTGTTCCAAATATGCATTTATTTATTCTTAGTGATGTCTGAAACTGTCTACATATTTCCAACATTAGTTATAAGACTTCTACATGGTCTTTCAACAAACTGTAGATTGGCCAATCATCCAGGTATACTTTGAGAAACTGGTGGATGAATTCCTTAAACGCAACAATGATTTCTCTGGAAAATATTGTTGGTGCATTCTTCAGTCCAAAAGGCATGACTGTGTACTGATATGATCCCCATTATATTGTGAACATGGTTTTGTATCTGTCTTCTTCTTCTATTTTGATCTGATGGTAACCTGAGAATCCATCAGTGAATGAGTCGGCTTCGTATCTGCCTACATTTTCTAACACTTCGTCCATGAAAGGTGTAGGGAATGGGTCGTGTAGGCATGCATCGTTCAACTTCCTTAAGTTGACACATATCCTTATCCATCCTTTTTTATTTTATTATACTACCATCGAGCTTATCCAATTTGATTCTTTGACCAGTTCTATGATGTTAGCTTCAAGCATCCTGTCGATCTCATCTTTGACTTTCTTCTTATATATTGGGTTGATTATATATGGTCATTATCTTATCAATCTTTCTTTAGGTCTAAGTGGTATATTCATTTCTCCTAACTCTCCGGATATACCCTTAATATCTGTAAATGTTGTGGGAAACAAGTCGTTGTACTCATGCAATAATTATGTTATGTTTTCCACTGTTTGTTCATCCCAATAAGATCCAATGCTAGCCATTTTTGGATTCTCGATTGTCGCAATGTTGAATTTATTTACTTTGATCGATGCAGAAATGAATTTTGATTCTATGGGTGGGACTTCCACGTCTCTTTCTCCTTCTGCTTCTTCAATATGAATATCCCGTGGATCGTCTTCATCCGATGCTTCTTCTTGTACATGGTAACATGACCACAAATCCTTGATTGTTTGTTTGTTCCGTTGTTGTTTTTCTATGATAAGTTATATCTCTGGTGCTTGAATAAATATCACTTCTCTTATATTTTTAAGAGAATCATCTATGTTGGGGTTCTCATGCTCAAATGAGAAAGTGATGGTAAAATTATTTTGCAATGTCATCCAATTCATAGTTCCTTTGCGCAATTCCTGGTATGTGTACCATTTCGTTGGTATGCCTTCTAGAGTGTGTATAAAGTTATGAGGCCATTCCTTTGGAGGTGTCATTTTCCACAGTGTTCTACACTCCTCCAAGTGTTCCACTGGTGCCCTTTGTCCATCATACTTCTGTTGTTTGTTGTTTTTATGTTCTGCGTCGAACCTTATGCACAATAACCTCTTACATTGGTACCATTTTGTGATGGTCTCTTTGTGTGTTCTCCACCATGTTGCAGGTGTGGACTTGAGTGCTAGATCAAGGGCTAATAGTATTTGGTTCTCTAAGACTTCATCTTCATATTGTGCTAATAATGTCTCCAAATCGTTTACTCTATGGAAAATGGGTGGTTCTCTGATTTTTGTGCCTGCCCATCTTACTGCGTAGTCGATTCTTGCACATCTCCTCATGGATACTTTGTGTAGCCTTTGTTGTCATTTCTCTAAACCGGTATCTGAATCTATTTCATATGAAGTGGTTCTCCTCCAACTGAGTATCCCATCTATAGTTGGGTTTACGTAATCCTCATCACGTGCATTTGTTATGTACAACTGGTTGATTTCCTCTAAGTCTACGCAAGTAGGTTCTACAAACCTCTCCCCTTCTGATGAATCTAATGGTGCGATGACCCTATATTCTCCTGAATCAAAGGTCATATTCCTATTCTTCAGGTTGATTATGGCCTCGTTTTCAAATGCCCAATCCATACCAAGCAACGCTAGGTAAGGTGTTGTTCCATCCACTATTTCAATCACTTCAAAATCTACTTTAGTGCGCACTCTGTCTAGATCTACTGTCACTCCTTTTAGTCTACGGATTGGTAGGACTCTATGTTGGTTTGCCAGTTTCAATTGAACTGGTGAATAGCCTAATGTGGGCTCTCCCATGCATTTCCATGTATTCTTTGGTAGTACATTAACTTCGAATCCTAGATCTAGTATGATGTCTCCCATATTGAAATCTCCAATGTTGGCATTCAGTCTAAATTCCCTATTTGTTCTTCTTCTTGTGTGTAGGTGATTGATTTTCTTTGGTTCTAGTTTTCCTTCTGTCTTAATGCTACATCTTTCTAGTATGTTTTGCAATATTTTCACAATTGATGGATCACTTAATACCTTTACACATGATTGCAAAAATCCTTTGATTGTACTTACTTGTCCCATGTAATGTATTTCATTGGTATGATCCAATAACTGAGGCATTTCGTATTTGGGTGCTTCCTTACTTTGTTGCGTAGTTGAAGTCTCGCAATATCTTCCTTCTGGAATTCTTGTCGGGCTTGCTTAAATATCTCCTTTTTCTTCTATGCGTCGAACTGCTTCCTTGGTTCAAAATTATTTTTCACCCATTGATTTTGTTTTGTCTCTTGTCGAATAGTGTCGTCCCCTGTTTTATCTCCTCCGCGAGTAACTATATTAATATTTTGTCCTTCATCCATTGCTTCGGATGAAAAACATTGGACATTCTTGTTGTTATGGTTCCTCTTTTCCTAGATATTTGCTAGTAATGTCAGACATTCTTCTGTATCGTGGTTCGATGCACGACAATACATACAAGTTGTTGGTGGAAGTGGACATTCCCTTGCATAGTTTCCCGGTTGTTGACAATTATGACACACCACTGGTCATCTACCTCATCTGAAACCTCCTCTTGCTCATCCTCCACCTCTGTATCCTTCTCTATCTCCTCTCGGCGCATTAGACTGAGGCACCTGATTATACTACGCGGTATTGTACTGAGGTTGTGTTGCATTGTACTATGGTTGTGTGTTATTGTATGGTTGTTGTGCAGTATTATACTATTGTTCCACAGTGTTGTATGGAGATGGACCTAGGTTAAACTGTGATGCGGCTTGCCCCATCATAATTTATTCTTTCACTCTATATGCGTCTGATGTCCTTTCTCACATCAACTCCGTAGTTCTACAATATTTGTCATCGTGCCCACTGACTTGCAAAAGGTGCAGTATGAATTATTTGGGATTGTCTAGTATTTCTACATCATCAGGTAGTGATAGGGATCATGACCCGATTTCTTACATACTTCACACCACGGTCCTCCTATGGATAACGGGTTTGTCATTCCTTCTGCCATATACTGCATGAATGTTGGACATTCGTTCTTGTGGTGGCCTTTCGTCATGCATGTGGTACACCAAACAACTTCTTGTTTGTATTTGTTCTTATTATGGTTTAGTTGAAACGTTAAATTCTTCAAGTCCTCTTTCATATCTTCAATAGTTGGGTCTGTTTGTTGGTACTAGTTTTCTTCCATTTGCAAGGTTTCCTGCAGAGCCTCTACCTGTGTCTGGAACTTTTGTTGTCGCAATGGATATTTTAAGTGTGGGAGTAGTGAATTGACAAATAAGTGTCTATTATGCATGTCGATCATGAGATATTTTAACTTTACCTTCAATCGTTTGAATCTCTGGTCAATATCCCATACGGATTCTCCTAGTTTCTGTCGGATTTATATCATCTCATTCATGTATTGATCCTCTGAGATCGACTTCTGGAACTCATTTATTAGTAACTTCTGAATGTTTGTCAATATCCTTGTCATATCGGGTGCACTGTTTGTGTCTAAGCTCATGCACCAATCTAGTGCACGGTCTCTTAGCATAATCCCTAACTGTGCAAGTTTGGTATCTTCATTAGTAATCTATTTTTCTTCCCAGATCTTCCCACAAATGAACAAATGTTTCTCAGGGTCTTTTGTTGTCTCTCCTCAAAATTCTGGTAACCTGATGGTGGGATCGTGTCCTGCCATTCTAAATGTTGAACTACTACCTCTGCGTAGTGTAGATACTTGACTAGTGGTTCCTAAACTGGCTCCTCCAGTTGTTGTTCCTTGTGTATATGTACTTTTGGATATCTAACTACTTCTGAACTTCAGTTGTCTAAATGGTGGTGTTCTCTTTGGTGTATTATTCACACATGGGTTTATGGGTTCCACACTAACATTTACATCGATAGGATTTTTTCCTTCTCTTCCCATTCTTAGACCTCTCACCTTCCTCTCATAAGTTAAGCATAGGATTTCCTCAATCTGCTCCACAAACCAGAGATCCTCTACCTCTACCTCTTCCTCATCACTCGCCAAGCCTTCCCTCGTGGCTACGGCTTTCTTCTTGGTATTCACCTTGTATTTGTAGGGTACTCTGCTATGCGTCTTTCCATCTATCTCCATTAGCTTTTTTATCTCGTCGTCATCCATCATGATCAGGTCCAAGGGTTCCTCCTTCTTTCCCTTATTCTTTCCTCCTTCAATTTCTCCTCTTTTCTGTCAGTGCTTCCCCCCCTCCCCATGCACGCAGGAAAGTTTAGTTGTCTGAATCCATCATTATTACTCCTTTTTTATACAACAGTATCTTAATAGAAGTATACAACAATCGAATATACCTTCCTTAGGGTCCATGTAGAAACTCTTGCTCCACTGCGCTATACGACTTCACTGTGTCGACTGCAAAATCTGTTATAAAACTGGCCACAATATTGTCAAGCCAAAAATCTACTGTGAGGGTGAACTTGTTGTTCGCCTATTGTAACTATTCAATTTGTACTAGGGTCCACTCTATTTGGTGAATCTATTTCATTGCATGGTTATCCTTCAACCTTAGTATCCACTCCTGCAATAGATGTGGAAAATCACAGAAAAAGACTTCGTGTAACTCAATAAACATGTATTTCTCAAGATATTTGTGAGGTGTTAGTCTAGGGTTTCTATTGTCTTTTTATGCAAACTCTAGCTCCTTAGTTCTTAGCCAAGTTTTGATCTCTACTTTTGTGGGATTCCACAGTCTCAACATTCCCTTCTAATGGCTCATTGCTCTCTACCCTAAACTTTTCTTGATCCACCTCTAACAAATCTTTGACTTATCTTCCCTATTAATTCCTCTCATGTTCCTACCAATGGAAACAAAACCATTTGTTGGTTACTACTCTTCTATGTTGTCTAAGTTTATTGACCCGGGGTTCATGTCTGTTTGGGTTTCCAGTAAAGCCTCTAAAACTATTGACCCTCCTAGTAAACCAGAAGGCAACGCATCACATAGAATGCACTGTACATTCTCACCTGAGATAGATTTAATGGGTGGCTATAAGACTCAGGTGTTTACATCCTAGGATTGAATGTGAGATAAGTGGGATATATATTAATCCATTTATTATAAATTGTAAACACAGTATACTATTATCGACGAGTAAGCAGGAAATATAATAACTCATTCATTCAAAATAATCATAATTTCTTCAGACAATAAACATATGAAAGCATTAATCACATAACACAAATGTTACTATGGTTCACCCCCTCCTGGGCTACGTCCACAAATATTTGGCTCTCATCTCTTTTATTATATTGTTTATGCATCTACAGTGTCGTGTGCTTACAACTCTTCTCAATCGGGCAATATCTATATGAGGCAGACTAGAACACACTAGGCTCCCCAGCCTGCGATCTAACCCTCAAGATATACCCTCCTTTGTTCTCTCTAGCTCAACATCTTATACATCCAAACATTACATATCGCATCAAATCATGCGTAGAAAACCAACAACTAGCGTTCAAAAATCCAACCCCTTATGATCCCTAAGTGTCTCTATTTATACATTTATGGCTCTTTAGGCATTTAAAATCCCTTACCAAAACCCTAACCCTACTTTCATTAAGTCTTCCCTCGCATGTGCACATGTTTTTCTTCCTTCCAACTATCTCTTTCCTCGTGCATGCTTTCTTTCCCAAAAATGCCTTGCTTTTCCGCTTTGTCTTGCCTCCAACACTCGTGTATAAGGAACCAACGAAGAATGAAATCTACACCTCAACGATACAAAGTGTCATCAAGTATGAGATAGTTTTGTGCCTGATGCAAAATTTGTCGATGCTCATCATAGGAAGCAGAAGCAAGGCACTTCAAATTTTGGAGATAGACTACAATATCTACATACCAGGGGTTTGAATATGCAATCAGAAAAATATCTCCTTTGATAGGCGATTCTTCGAGCATGCCATCACTAGATTCAATCGAAAGTTATTAAATAATTTCCGCAAAGACCAGCTAATTTTTGGATTTCATGGAAACAAAATCCAAGTCAAATTCCTGAAGTATTACAATCCATCTACTGATATTTCTGCTAATGACCCATCGTGTTAACACATATTGAAAGGGGTTCACAACGAAAATGGCGGTGGTCTTTTGAAGCATAATGTAATGACGAAACCACTAGACATCATGCACTGCTTCCAAAGCAAGATTCTCAACATGAGAATAGTTGAGTTCTGGCCCAACCAGGCCTCGACTTAGGTAATAAATGACATTCACCTCAAGTAGATCATCCTCCTGAACCAAAACCATTTCGATGGTCGACTCTGCAGCGACCAAGTACAACAAGAAATATTTGTTATAATTGGGAGGCCATAGAAGAGGGGAAGACGTAAGGGTGTGTTTCAACACTTCAAAAGAGCATTGAGAGGTTTTTTCCCAAAAGAAAGGGACTCCCTTTTTCAATAAATGCATGAACCTTTAGTGATCTCGGCATAGTTCATGACAAAATGTTGAAGAAAGTTTTCTTTCCCTTGTAAGCTCTGAAGCTGGGGTATTATGCATGGGGGAGGCAAATGAACTATTTCCTCAACCTTAAGAGAATCGACCATGATCCCTATTGTCAAAACAATGAAACCTAAGAGACGACCCAACATTACATAGGAACTGCACTTGTTAGGATTCAAGTAAATCTAATAGTAGCGACATCATTCAAAGATTAGTCATAGGTTTGTGAGATGATCAGATCTCTTGCAAGAGCATGATGTTAGATCATCAATATAAGACTTGTCTATATGTCTAAGGTCATGGAAAGCAAAAGACATGGCCCACTGAAAAGTGGCTCCAACGTTCTTCATGCCAAAAGGCATCTTACGATAAGAGAACGTGCCCGAGGGAGATATAAAGGTTGTTTTATGTTGGTCTTTGGGTTTGATGTAAAACTATTTGTATCCCAAAAAACCATCCATGAATGAAAAGACCTCATAGCCTGCTCATTCATCGACAATATGATCGATGAAAGGGGTGGGAAAATTATCTTTCGAGCAAGCCTTGTTCAATTCACAGAATTCCATGCACACACGAATCATACCATGTTTCTTGTTAACCGGAATGGGGTTTGAAACCCATTTTGTCAACTGCATGGGGTAGATAAAACCGAATTTAAGCATTTTCTCTACTTCATCCTTAATCACTACCGCATTTTGAGGATTCACCGAGTGAAGCTTGTGTTGAACCGTCTTGGCGTCAAGATATTTGTTATCTCATGTTCGAAGATTCTTGGATAAATGCCTAGCATTTCCTCGTAAGATGAGGAAAAAACGTCGCAGAATTCCTTAAATAACTCTGTATAAATACGAATCTCTTCAAGGGATCAGTCTAATCTGACAAAAACATTCTCCATGACGCCAGGGATTCTAGAGATATCTATAGGGATCATTTCAGCGATACTTACCATATTACCCTCGACGTAAAATGTGTGCGTAGCCAAGGGATTAATAGGACAAGACCTATCTCCAGTCATATTCAACACAAATTCATCTGCCTCTATTCTTCTTAACTCTAGGAGGAAGTAAGATCTGTGATGGATATCGTCCCAGGGTCTGTCTGGACCATTCAATGCCTCCATAATCACCTCACTTGAGGGCAAGACCAGGTATAAAGAATCTGTATTGGAAAGAGAACCTTAAGCCCAAATAGGCTCTAGAAAGGGATCTAACTCTTCTGTGGGAGTCGAATCGGGGTCGGTCAAATCTTGTTGGACAATGTTGTACTCAAATTTTGTCACAGACAAGGGCATGGGCATGGGCATGGAATGATGACATTTGAAAATTTTCATCTCTAGGCTCGTCGAGGGTAGCCAATATAATCTTGACATCGCCAGAAGGAGGTGGGTAATCGAAAGTTACCCATCAATGATGTACACAAACCAAGCCCTATGTTGACAGTACCGGGTTGAGAATTATCAATCACCGGGACCGTGCATGCCCCCGATGAAGGGTTAGGACGGGAGAAGGAAAATTGGTCAATGGTCACGATTTGACCCTCGTGTGGAAACAACAAGAGACGAAATATTGTAGCAACCATTGCATCCATTGCATAGGTCCAACTCATTCCTAACAAAAGGTTGTAGTCGAGAGGCGCATCTACCACTTCAAATTCGACTCACACGTTCTTCCCTCCTAACTGCATGGGGAAAGAATGAATGATTCCATGTGGTTTGAATGAATGATCGTCAAATGTCATAAGCAATGTAGGAAATAGAGACAAAACGGGTTGGCCAATGGCCTTCCAACATGCCAATGAAATCACGCAAGTCGAGGCACCCTTATCAACCACTGTACGAAATATTTTCTGCCTAAAATATTTTGTGGTGTAAGACACTACTATATGAAACGCAACGTGGTAAGGAAGACGAGGTTTCAATTTGGTTGGATCGAGAATAATTTCTCCCGGGTTACAAGTCTTTGCAGATCCCAAGGCAGATAATAGGGCTTTTCTCTGTGAAGGGCATCTCTAGAGGACCTCCAAAGAAAACATCACACAAGGGGTTTCTAACAAATCCTCTACAACAGAGTAGTTTTCGGCCACCTTCGCATTTGTATTATGAGAAGACTTCTTGAACACACATTTGGGGATGTGATTCATTGTTTATCCTATCATATTCTCAATCTAGAGAGGAACTGGTGGGTTTGTGGATTCTTTACCCTTTTCGACAGATTTCGATATTCCATAATCTTAGGACCTGGTCACTATATGAGCATCACCTTTCAACATGTAAACATTTCCAGCGGAGGTATGACCAATAGACGCGGGGGGTCCCTGACTTCCCCCTTCCGTGCTCGAAGATGCTAAGGCTTGAGCCTATTTTTCCCATGTGGAAATGGGTTCATCATCACAATAATTTGTTTTTGCACCAATAGCTTATGGGCCTTTACAAGTCGAGAGCACAGGTGAGTTGGGTGGTCCTTCATGCAAAGGTTACATAGATACTTCAACTTTCTCTTCTCTATTTTTACCCTTCTAGCATTGTTATTAGCCTTTTTGTCCCCTTTACCCTTCTTGTTCCATTTGTTTTTTCTTTCCTTTAGGTTGTTGGTTGGCCTCGGGTTCATCAACTCCACACTGTGTATGTCCAACATTTGGGTAAGGGGAACAACTGAAATGGAAGTTTGGTTGGTTGTCATCTGTTGTATCGATAATTGTTGCAATTGATTTAACAACAGATCGGTGGAATTTACTTGTGCTAAGCCCACTATACCATCGGCATGTGGTCTAGAATTTTGTTTGGCCTTGTCTAGGATGGACTATGGCACATCTGGAAAAATATCATAGAGTAAGCCAGACTGAGAGTAAATCCCTTCGAGTTGTTGTGCTCTCAATATCTCATCCTCCTCGAAAAGAACTCCTGAAGTTACAACATACTTGGATACAACTGTTACCAAGGACTTCAGGAACCACTCCAGCAAGAAATATGGTGGGATTTGTACCTTAATCAAGCTCTTTTGACGCCGCCATTCACGGATGTGATTAGATATATGATCGGCCTTTGTCTGCTCAAAGTTGGCCAACAATTCGGTGTCATCATCGTATCTTATGGGTAGCTAGAAATGGTTTAGGAAAACCATCACCAGGTCATTAAAGTAAGAATACCTTGAGAGATCGAGCTCAATATACCATTTTGTGGCACCCACGATAAGAGTTATTTTGAAACGGGTGCAACTGTATGGAGTCGTCTTGCAGCAAGTTGTATGAGTACCATAAGTGGAAAGTTTTCACGTGATCACCTGGGTCTTTGCCAGGCTTGCCTTCGAGTTTTTGAATATCCGAGGGAAACTTAGTCAGCATGAGGGGCCAATGCGAATCATAAAAAATTGGGTCATTAAGCAACCTTGACAAGTCTGAAAAATGTAGCGTTTCCAAAAACAGTAGTTTGGGTTGGGTACTATGTACAGGAAAAAGGGAACCTGGAGTTTGATTGGCACCAGGTTTCCAGGAAAATTGGGTTGTTGTCCAGGGTTTTGGTAGAAACCATGGCCTTGACCAGCGTATGGAAACTTCGATTGTTGGGAAATCATCGGCTGAATCCCATAATTGGGCGACGTGGGTTGGGCAGGTATTGCTCCTTGCATTGTGTTCCAAGAATTTTGGAAGGGGATGCTCCCAGCTGATCCAACGGGCATAGGTACTAATCCCTGCCCGGGGTTCCATTGGTCATGGAAAGGGTTTTCCCTGATCGGCATCCCTTTCAAGGGAACTGATCCCTGCCAAGGATTCCAAAGTCCATGTGAGGAGAAAACTCTTGTACTTTCGCCCAGTGTAGGAATAGTACCCTTCACAAGATTATGTTGTCCTAAATTGGGGTTGCCCCCAGCCGAGATGGTAGCCGAAGAAAATGTGTTATTACCAAATGTGTTGAACAAAGAGAATGGAATGGATCCCACTGACATAGTGTAAGATGAAGGTCCTAAATTTCCTACTCCAAACAAGTTGTAGTTAGCACTCATCTCGATAGGTTGCTGGAAAGCATTACCGAGTGAGGGGGATGGAGGAGGTATGTGACCTCCACCGTAAGGGATAGCATTAAAGGAGACTAAGGTGCCTTCAGTAGACCCTTTCATGAGAGCGTTTGAGCTCCATGCCCCCATACCCATGGTTTGTAAGGTAGAGTAGATAAGGACTGAGTTTGAATCAAATTTGGGCATCCCATATGAGAATCGGGGGCCCATCACACTTTGTGTAAATGGAGTAGTTATCATCGCGGATGACAGTATCTGACCACTACTCGAGGTAGAGGGATTCGATACCACTTTGTTCCAGACTGGCGAAGGTGGGTTAGGAGGAAAGATACCCCTTATAGTAGTAGTTGAAGAGGGAGTGTGAGGACTCTCTAACAAATTAGAATCATTTTCTTCCATGTCTTCTTATAATACTATCTGGACCTTGATAGGTGTCACCTTAGAAGGGACAACTTGTATTAATATTGGAACTGACAAGTCAGTGATCAGAGGGTTGGCTGGCCCAAGAGCTTCCACTCCAAGGTCAGAAACAATAGGTTCCTCCAGAGTCGAGTAATCTCCTCTCGAAGTAGGCTCAGGCATAGTTTCTTACGGCCTAGTCACTTCGAATGACAATTGTTGGTCAAGTCTTCATCGAAACGGTGGCAGTGGTGGCTCTAATGCAACCAGCAGTAGGCCTTGAAGCCTTCACGACTGGAAAATATATTGATATTCCACTTTGTGAAAATATCAACGACATAGTAAGGCTTCAACTAACGTTTAAAACCAAGCACACACTAGAAAAATTTCTATACGATAAATCAAGAAAACCACTATCTAGTAGGAAGAACAGTTACACCAGCCAACACTAGAGCAAATTATCGGTGCAAGTCAAACTCAAACACGGAAACACCCTCCAGGTATACTCTGCAAAGTGTGACCGAATGTCTACCCTAGGTACTATGCTATAACCCCACAGTGTTGATTTTTCAATAAGTTAGGTTAAGCATGAAGTTCATTCCATTTTAGCATTTAACCATAACCATAAATGTTGCAGCAGCCAAGATAACAAGAAGAAGCACCATGCACAAGAACACAAGATGTATACTGGGAAACCCTTCTCAACAAGGGAAGAAAACCCAACCAAATCATTTGCTACATTCTTCAAGAGAAAGACCTTCACCACCAATATAAACCCTATCACACAAGAGGGTGCTCAAACCCTAGAAATCTAGCGCCGAAGAAAGCTGCGCACTTTTCCTAAAGAAGTGTACTTGCTGAAATTTCCAAACTCACGTGAAAGTTATATTTCCTCAAAGGGGGATTTACCTTTACTTATACTAACCTAATTTTTTCAACATAAGTGTCTATTGGCACAACAGGGATTCCCTCACTTATCTTATAATATAATTAATATTAACAAGATTAATTTTCTTTTACATTAATTTCCAGTTACATTAAGGTAGGGTCGACATGTACCCTTTACATTACAATTAGGGTTACAAGCAGATCTGACTCTTGTACAATATAGCAAAGGATCTGATACACCCACTAGTCCTCATCCACTAGAGGCAAATCCATAGGGATTTCCATATCTCTGGTTCACTACATTACACACGAGAACCAGATCTTCACACGTTCACCTGTGCTCATCCACAAGCACATCCACTCTACAGATATTCTTTCCCATTGTATCACACAGGAGAATCATCTGGATTTTTCTCGTCAACTCTGTTATTCAAAGGAAGCTAATACATCATCTTCATTTATGTTCACATGAAGATGCACCCAACACTTTGTTATTTCACACGTTCACCTTGTGCTCAGCCAGATGCACATCTAACTCAACAGATCGCCTTTCCCACTGGATAATCATATGGAGTTCTTCTCAACTCTGTGAATGGAGGAGGTCATCTCTATGTTCTAACTCTGTGTTAGGTAGGAACCATGTACCCTTCTTTAGGGGCTTTCTCTCAAATTTGTAAGTTGAGAGAAAGACTCACATAGCTACAATGATCAGCATCTCACAGGTTTGTAAGTTGGAGAATGTCTCACATAGTTGCAATCATCAACACTCTCTCTCATCTAGGGATGCATTCTTCATCATGCCAAGTCTCGCATGGATGTACTCTGAATTTGTCTTGGATGGAGTCATCAATACTCCTCTCAACTAGGAAGGCATTCTTCACTAAGTTAGTTTGGTGAATATGTTTGTAATTTTCTCATGTGTAGGAAGGTAATGTATGTGTACGATTTTCCTCTGCATCATATCTTTGATATAAGGATATTTCATCTCATTGTGTTTTATCCATCAGGAAACACTAGGTTATTAAGGATATTTACACACAGCTCTTGGTTATCATCATAGGATCCATCTCATGGTCAAGTAAATCTGTCAGAATCTCATGAAGCCACATTGCTTCGCACACTCGATTGCTATATACTTTTCCTCTATGGTACTCAAGGCAATAGAGTTTTGTTTCTTGTTGCATTATGAAACCATGGAAAAATTCATGATAGAACATCAACCGTATGTGCTCTTTCGGTCCATTGTAATTACGTCTCAATATGAATTAGCATATCTTTCAAACTTAAGTTCACACTGGAGGCATATCTCAGGCCATATCCAATTGTGCCTTGTATATATATCTCAATACATGTTTTGTTGTTGTCTAGTGAGTCTATCTCGGTTGACTCATGACATGACTAAGAACATTCACTATATGGTATGAATCAATTATGGTGTTAACCAGTTACATCAGTGATTCAATCAGTTGTGGATCAATCTCGTCTGAATCATCATCAATCTTATTCTTTAAATCTATCATGGTGGATTTTTCATTCTGTCATACTAAACTTCTTTAATATCTTCACTGCATATTTTTTCTTGACTCGGGAAAATCTCAATGGTCCTTTGTCATACTTCTTGTCCCAAGAAGTAGTGCATCATACTTAGATTATTCATCTCGAATTCAGAAGTCAAGGATTACTTGTATCCAACAAGGCTTTATGAATAAGTCATCAATTTCAGGCTCTTGTCACCAATACTGTAATGATATAGGTTTGGATCAACAACACTCTTGTTGAAATCCAAACTAATCAAGAATCTATATACATGATATAGTTTCCAACTCATGGATGATAGTACATATGGAAGTGTATCAGGTTCACTGGATCAAGTGTCTCATCATAGACAACTCCCTTTGTTTGTGAGAAACCTTTGGTTAGTATGTTTATGTTCCTCTTGCAGAGTGATTCTAGGTAGACCTATTATGTCTTACTGCAATATCTCTAAACATATCAACTAAAGAAACTGGATCAACTGTAATAATGTTTGTCTCCCTCTAAACTATTGAAGGGGGGGAAGGTACTTGTCTTATTATCAATCTCTATCTAAGATTCTCTAGTTTTGTTTGAATGGTTATCTCTTCTTTAAGGACAACATCTCTGATTTTCTCACATAATAATCAATCAAATATGATTTGGACTCTCGTACCAAGGATAATGGTCCAAGTCTTTCAGGGCTCCCATACTAGGGATTTGTTTCAAAAATGCAATCAACTATAAAATTTGAAATCAATTGATTTCCCTGATTTGTAGTCATGCTTTAGTTTTAGAGGAAGTAATTTTCCTCTCTCTTGTATTCATTCTTTTGAGGTGGGTATGGATCATTGTCAGCGGTGGAAGCATATTGTCTTCCCTTCTTCCTAGTTGGACAGTTTCTTGCATAGTGTCCATAAATGTCACATCTGAAGCAATGAATTTCTAAAACATCTCTTCTTTGATAACTTGGTTTTGATGAAGACTTTTCACCTTTAAATGTTTTCCTGAAATTTATTTTGAATTTTCTTCCCTTCTTTGTATGAAGAGCAAGAGAATGATTTTCTTCTGAGGAATCTTCCACTCCTCTATTTCTAAGTCTAATATCTTCTTGAGTACAATCTTCCCATAGAATATCAAAGGTTGGTAGAGATTCTCTTCCACTGATACTCTAAATGAAAGGCTCCCATGGTTTTGGAAGATTCTGGAGAGTGGTTAAGACAAGTTCTCTATCATACATGATTTCCCCAATGGTCTCTAGTTGTTCTTTAATATATGATAGATTCATAAAGAAGATGGAAACTGTGTCACCCTTTGTCATCTTGGTAATTTGAAGTTGGATCTTTAAGGTAAGAGCTCTAAGGGTGTTGTCACTTTCAAACATTCCTTTTAAAGCTTCATACATATCATAAGTTGTCTTTAGATTGACAATACGAGGCAAGAGGTGATCTCTTACTGAGTAGATGATTAATTTTCTTACTTTGACATCTTCTCCCTTTCTTATCTTCTTCTCTATATATGTAGTTGTGGCTGGTATGGTTTTAGTTGTCACATCCAAGAGGTCATATTCTTCAAGAGTGACTAGAAGACTTGATTTCTAGGAGCTGAAATTGCTTGCTCCATCAAGTCTATCTTCTACTAATGTTATGTTCTTCATTTGATTGGTTTCTTCAATTTCTCGCCAACTAGATTTTGAAAACCTAATGATTAGGTTGAATTTTCAACCTTGGATTATTTTGGACTTACAACTGTTATCCATATTTTTGGTTATCAAGATGATGACATGATGATGGAAGATCTAACTCTTCATTTATATCATTTTCATGTAAAAAGTTACACTTGTCAGCTTCTCAAAATCACACTTTTGAAAATAGTACGCAGGCTGCATATAT
>ML802652.1:41130-61302 GCA_009831015.1 Picea engelmannii | reverse complement strand
GGAACGAAACCAAAGCCAACCTGTGCGGAATGGCTCATAATGATGGAATATGGTGATAAATGCCAACTGGACCCCACAATGCCTCTCAAATACCCCTGTACTCGCTATAACATCCATCTGGCTACTCTGGTCATCATAAGTCTTTGCCCTGTGATGATGTCCCAAAGTGGGGACATTACAGAAGTCACTCCTGGATGCACAACAGGAGTAAGCCTAACACCCATCAGTTTATGTCACGATTTTTTTATAAAGGGTGATTAAATGGAAGAAAACTCAGAACAATATCATTCTAACTCCGAAACTAGGTTGAACATGCACAGCCAGGTGAGGTCTTAGTTAAACTTCAGATAGTAAGTTGTAGTAAGGGTGAATAGGAGGAAGACTTCTGTGAGGAAATACGAAGGGTTGTTGTAGGAATCGAGCTTCTAACAGACTGGAGAAGGAAAATTTGAACATAATAACTTATTACATTCAAATTGCGGAAACACTGGAGAATATAACAGTGCTACAATAAAACCTTTATCATAACACAGTCACAATGATTCATGTGAATCAGTCAATCATGAACTCCCTCAGTATGAGATGAAAACCAGATGGGATGAGAAAGTTGTCTGTCATTAAACAAGAAATTTCACATACAGATACATAACCAAGGAACTAGAACGTTGATTAAAACTTTAGAAGCGGGAGCTTTGCTCTACCCTCCTTCTTACAAAATGGAAAAAATGCCTACATATACTTGGAACTGACTCCGGCATTGAAGGAACGA
The DNA here is from genome assembly GCA_009831015.1 of Picea engelmannii. Taxonomy (NCBI): domain Eukaryota; kingdom Viridiplantae; phylum Streptophyta; class Pinopsida; order Pinales; family Pinaceae; genus Picea; species Picea engelmannii. Next base: position 60,533 of record ML802652.1, on the reverse strand, counting down.
TCATGTAATGAGTTCAATTCTTCACGTAGGTGAGTTTCTCTATCAATATGTGCATGCAGACGTTGGGCAGACTACCCATGCAGTCATTTGTCAGATGCAATCGGACTCCTGGCACCCTGCAGAAGAATTGACATGTCTCGAGTCCTTTTCTCGACTTTCCATTTATGGTGGAGACGATGTCTAACCACCAACAACCACCTCAATAACTTCTTCCTTGGGATTGGGAATAGCCCCGGTCAACTCTACAGTCAGACAACGTGGCAGCCTTTCTTTGGTTGTTGTTCCTTTGTTGGACTGTTACAAGGAGACCCAGTAGGCGGACATGGATGAGACCCTGGCGAGGAGGATGAGGTGGTGCTATGACAGCAGATGAGAAATTCCACAGGGTATGGATAGGACACAGGTGGAAGTGGCATGGAGCGCAGGGTATAAGTGGGTGAGAGAGGTAAGGTGGAGGAGGAGTAGGGACGACCATACAAGTGGAGGTGATTGGGAGAGAGAGAGAGGAACATGGCAAGAGGTGCAAGGATGATGAGATGAGTAGGGCCATGTGGATGGAGAGATGGGAGATGTGACACCAGACGACGAGGCGAAGTGTCATGGGAAAGTGACGAGGAAGACGCAAGGCGACGGGCTTGGAGGAGGAGGAGGACGAGTTGGAGGATGAGAGAGACAAAAGGGAAAAGGAATATGACATGGGGGAAGTGGAAACTGAGGGAAGAATGTGGAGAGGAACACCTGGCAGGAAGTGACAGGTGGGATCGAGGAAAGGGGAAAGATATGGGCCAGGATGGCACTGAGTGGAAAGACACATGGCGGAAGGTGGACGGTGGAGGAAATCGGAGATGTGACAAGGGGGGGGTTCTTTAAGCTGCCAATTTCGGACCCCCCCGCTATTAAAGGTAGATAGTCAAAGGGGTCCAGAATCCAACCTTGGTTGTAGATCTGGGCTCACCAATCCAAGCCATTGAGAGATGTGCATCCAATTCTGGAACCCCCCCCCGCGTTAAATGTAGAATTGCGAGGGGGCTCTGGAATCCAACCTTGACCGTAGATCTGGGCGTGAAAATTCTGGCTGCCCAGATCTTCCTGCTCCTTAGCTTCATGCGTCGAGAGTCGTCCCTGATGGACATTTGAGACTGCTCCATGATTAATTGTCCTGATTCTTTCAGGAATTCTCCCAACAAGAGTTCTCGTTCCTTTGTGACCAAGAACCAAGACCATGGGCCCAACTCCTGGGTGCTTTTGGCATTTCGCGTTTCAGCGATTCCAGATGCAGTGGAGGAGCGACCCTTGTATTTCAAAGTCCTGGTAACCGAAATAGCGACCAAACTTGATCGTGCACCATGCGTCCCAGGGATGGATGGTTCAAATCACATTGGCACTTTGACTTTAAATACCCTTAAATCCCCCCTGTCCTCTTCTTTAGGCCTCGCCTTTCCACCAAACCTTAGGCCATGACCGCGGCCAAGCTCCCAGGGCTACTGCATTTCACGTTTTTTGGGATGGAAAGGAGTTGATCCCTTGTCCTTCAGACTCCCGGTAGACGATATGCCGAAACAACTAATCCGTGATCAATGGTCGGATTTGATTTAATATTAATGGTCCCGATCCTTTCAGGGATTCTTCTACCAGGAGCTCCAGAATCCCTGAAATGTCGACTAGCTGCCACCTTTCCCCGCTGGATCAGATGGCCCTGATCATTTTGGTGATATAAGCACTATCTCTTGTTCTAAACCTGACACAACTCCATTGTCCGCAATTACCCGCCGATTGTCGATCTGCTCCATCGATTGATCCTCGCCATTGAATACTAGAGCCGCCCGCCTACTTGCATTTTTAACCCGAAATGGATTTTTTGTGTGCTGCACATTGTGCTCATGGCTGTGACCTTGGAATAAATGCATTTGATGGGTTTTTAAACCCCATTTCTTCGCATTTAACACCAAGGGCCTGAAATCAGGGAGAAACACCCCGCTTGCAAGAATTGGCGCTAACAAATTCTTGAATGTACTTCGGATCTCAGATAAGAGCTAATGATACTAAAGAAGGACATTATTCTCTTCATGCAATGTAGAGCATATTCTCTCGACATCTGTAGCCAAGACGGTTGATTATATTCTCTTGTGGGGAGGACTTGTGCAGGTGGGTCATCATTTGGGACCCCTAGCATCTGATTAGCTAAATTTCAGAGGTTAAACTACTTAGAGTTTGGTTCATTCCATTTTTCTGGTTTTCTCTTATAAAACTCTGACATGTTCTTGGATAGGAAATTGATGGGGAGAGGTGATTGGTCACACCTAGATTGATTTGTTGAGATATGGGGCATGCATGATTGGGCATGTCGAAGAAATTATTATTGTCCTCAGTCAACTACAGGAAGTGATATGATGATGAGTGAAAGGATGTGAATGTGATGCTAGATATCTTTTTACGCATCACATCTTCTCCAACTAATTTGGCAGAATGTTAGTGAATCCTCCACTCGCCTGAGATATCCTTCCTTGTTCCCATGTTCAAAACACACGTCCTCTTTCTAACGGTTTGGAGCCTTTTAAAATTTTTGGGAAAACACGTAAAATTTGGATGATGTTACGTTGACGTTACCCTGAACTTGTGGAAACATGGTAGCTCAATATTGGTCCACGTTCATTCTGAAGTGACCTTTAGGCTTGGACCACATGTAGTTGCATTGAGTATGGCTACCCGATTCCAAGTGGTGCCCCTTCTATACAAGTGGTGATCTTTGACAGATTCAAAATATGCATCATTGATGTGTCAGGCTGTCATCAGACTCCTTGGTGTCGATGTGTATTGTTGCATTGGCTCCAGGTGGTGCTGGGTGAATGGACAAAATATGTGTTGAGTTGGCGTATATGTAACTAAGCATAATTAGAATACCACTATCTCGAACCTAGGGGAGTGTTTTAATTTCTGTATCCAATCATGCAACACTATCCATCCATCAACACTTGGCTTATCAAAACTGTCATCGCACCCTAATAAGACACTAGCTTCCATGCATTCTTTCGATGTGACATGCATCCTTGACCATGGATTAGGCTCACCTGCAACCATTAGATAATTGGGCCCTGCATATTCACCAATGCTCGATATTTGATCCTTGGTCTCATGATAAAACTCATATTTAAAGGGGGCTTCAACCTTCTTAGAGTGTGTTAACTCTCTTTGTGATCCTGATAAGCAACCAAGACCTAAAAACTTGGATCTAGGATATTAGGGCTTGATTTTCTATTGATTCTTTTAGGGTGCTTGAGCATATGCTATCTCCTTTGATCCATGAGATTTGTAATCTCCTCTTACCTCTAGTTCTACGAATTCGACCTCATAACCTCGATTAGTGTGCATGCTAATGAATATACCAAATCTAGTACTAATAGGACAAAAATGCATCACAAATCATGAACACCATTCACCCATCCCCCAGTTAGTCATAGAGGTGAAAAGGAAAATTAAGATTGTGAATATGCAATGCAAGGAAATATACAGTGGCACACATAACTAGATGCAAATTGTCAATCAAATAGGGAAGCCAATGGATGAATTAAATGAAAGGATGGTTCAAATGTAGAAAAAGTAGATCTATTGATGGATTAGGCACAAAAGGAAGCCAAAATGTAAGAAATTCAAAGGGTAGAAGAGGAATTGGATTAGATGTTCCAATAATCACAAGAAGTACAAGTGACAACCATGGAAACTCAATCCATGATTGATACATTGCAGTTCAAAGATTGCACAATTTCACTAATGATGATTGGTCCACTACAAAACAAAACTAGCCATAAGAGCTAGACCATGACAAGGCCCAAGCATACCTAGTCGACAAAATAATTTTCAAAGGAAACAAGAAAAGGAATTGGAGGCCTTTCTTCAATTCAAAGAATAAATTTTGGAGAAAATCCTAAAGTCGGGCCCTTTTTTTAGGGAAACAAGCCTAAGTTGACTCAAGGGCATGTCAACATGTGTGGTCAAGGCTTGTTGGGTCCTTTGTCTTAATAGAGGACACATTGGTTTAGAATCAACAAACAAAGAGAGTGACACCAAGAATAAGGATTATTAGTAGCAATATAGAGTATCAAATATTGCAAGACATTGGAACCAAGATATTAGGTGTGAGTTCAGTTAACTGAAGAGCAAAGTGGTGGAAAATTGAATACACTTGGCCAAATCTAAAGAAGATATCTATTTGTTCATAACATAAGAATTGGGAGTAAGCTAACAATTTTTTGAACTTTGAATGAGTACTCATTTCTGTGTGTGTGATTATATAAATGTAAGGCTTCAACCTATTTAAGGGTTGGATATTGAATAGATGTGGATTGGGTAGAGATTGTGGAATATTATATCATGTTTCAGATAATTCCTTTTGTTGTGGCTTTGTGAATGAAGGCATGTTATGTAAGGATGGATTGAATTGTGTTGGAACTGAATGGAATGAGACCCCCTTTTCAATTTTTGGTTTCCATTATGTTTTATGGTGATGATGTTCTTCATCTTAGATCCTTATATGTTGTGTTTCATGATAATATTCTATTTATTTAGATATTGTGTCCTTATGCTTGATAAATGTTGAACTAGATAATAATGTTCTATCACTAAATGTGTATAAGGAGGTTGTGGTCTGATGTTTATAGATGTGTAGTGTTCGTTATTTGTTAAGTATGATTGCTAGGGTGGGAAATGATTGTATTACTCATATTATTTGAAGCCTTGCACAACCTATTATGTGTTGGTACAATGCTTTTGTTGATACCTTTCGCTTTGTGTGGATTAAAAATGCTAGTGCCTATACTACAATGGACCCTTTTTTGGACATTGATGCAAAGTTAAGTCTTAAATTGAGCCAACACTTGTGTTTAGTGAGTTTTTAATTCTTAGTATGCAATGTATTTCCTTAGTTTTTTGTAATCCAATGAACATTGTCATTGTGAGAGCACCATAAAATAACCACAACAAGAAATCCATTTCAACACTATATTTTTCCAAAATTGGGTTTCTCTAGGGTATCTTGTGTGTTATCTATGTATGTGTGATTGATTGTTTAGTAATGTGAGACTAGAGTTGTTAAAAGAACACAATTATTATTAATGCACATCATGTTATTATATATTTATCCACAAATTTTATCATTCTACATATTAGGATCTATGTTGGTGAAATGTTTGGCCATAATCATTTAGTTATGGATCATCGTATATGCTAAAAGGAGTTTATAAGGAGAAAATCATAAAAGGGGACACCCCTACAGGGAGAAAATGAGAGGTAGGTTGTTGCATAGCTTGTAAAATTTAGGGGTTCGACAATTTTACTCCACGTTAATGTTGATAGATTTCATTATTAAACCACCAGTACAAAATGAGGAAAAAAATCCAAATTCAACGTAAATCACAACACTGAGATTCACACACTAGGACATTGTTAATAAATCATACATATCATCCCACATGATTAGAGGATGTGTTGTCTAGTCAATCATTCAATATAACGTATCGCATGGAGTGCAATGCATCACCATAACAAACATCAATATTGTTATCACATGAAGTTGTTATGGGTCAATCCATCCTTAGATTTTTTATTTTTTATCCTTAGTCTTGTTTAATTTTACTTTTGATCTCCTCCTTATGGTTTTCTTAGGCCTTAGCAAAAATAAATTAAGTTGATGTTGGCCCATACCTTTGGTTTATATCTTCATGTCATCACAAGATTATACAACCATCCCCATCATCCTTATACCACCACTACCCTGACATTTCACCACTTCCACTATGCGCTTAAACCCCTCCACTTTGTCCCTCTACCCATTAGAAGGTCAAATCAAATTCTCTTTAGTATGTTTCCATCTCATCAGGAAATTTTGTAGCGCATCTCAAGTACATCTTCCCTCATCACCATTATTTCACTTATGAGGCTTCTGTCAGTCGATCTCCTTGTTTTCAACATTCATGATTTGAAGGAAATAATATAGGATTTCAGGATTTATGGCCCTCCTAAATGCTTTCTCAATATTTCAAATTTTCTCCTAGTTCGGCACTGCAGAAACTGCTAAGTTCAGATAGGCACTGAAAAATCTGTTGCCAACTGGCTGCCGAAGGTAAATTGGAGGTTAGACCTGTTGTAGGGGGTTTCATCCAATATGAAGCATATCAACTTTTAAGCCACAGTCTCTAGGTGCTTCTTGATTTTTTTAATCCTTGTTGAAGATCATATTAAGGCTGTGCTTGTGTTTCCTCTCATGGATGCTACAAATTGATGATCCACATTACCAACCTACCCCATTTACCTTTATTGTCACAAATTCTCAGCCAACTGCAGTGTTTTTAGCCTCTTTTACTACGATCAAGAAACCTTTTTGTCAAAGCCATTGTGCCTATCTCTTACTTGGATTTTGTTGTGTGTACTGCGGATTCTGCTGCGAATCCCTTGGTTTAGCACCGCAAACATGTACATCAAATCAACATCATTATCCTCTTACCATACAACCTGTATCAACTGATTACCTTTAAAATTTCCATTTGTATTTCAATTCTATAGTCTATCTATGTTGGAAATTGAAAGGAGGCTTGTTTAAAGTTGCGACGATCTTGCAAATGATGGTGAAGTGTTATATTAAATATTTTGCAGCTTCTTTATCCTTGCATATCTATTTTTCTTGAAGGGTTTTCTTCTATTTCATAACCATCAATTTCCCTTTCATAAGCTTAGAGGTCAAATAAGAAGAAAGACTCTAAAGCCTTAAAATAAACCAACTTTGAAGAAGACTATCCATCCAAATCCTAAGATCTTTGTCCTTTTGTTTGTCCTTCTTATATCTCTCAAATTGTTGTCTTAGTTTTCCTCCTATAACAACAAATGGATACACCACGACAAAAGAAGGATCGCAAGGGTCGGGACATAGTTAGGACCGAACCCTATGACATGCATCTATTTGTTGTTGAACCTCTTATCAGAGAGGTCTTCCAGAGAGTTGGATGTTTCAATTTCTATCAAAAAATGCAGAGGGGGCACCCTGAGGTAGCCAGAGAGTTTGCCTTGAATTTTGATGGAACCAAAAATAAGGTGGGAAACCTTGAACTAGAAGTATTTGAAGTAACCATTGCAACAACTAATGAGATACCCAACAATGGTGAAAGATGGTTTAAATCCATGAATTTAAATGCAGCCTTCTCTAAAGAGTTCCTTAAACCAAAATGCCAGGGAGATAACATATCAAATGGAGTGCCTAGGAGCCACTTGGTTGAGGGATTTGACAATATGCTAAGGTTGATCCAGAGATATTTCACCTGTGAGGGAGGATTCAATATGATTTACCAATACCACAATAGAATTTTGTTGCACTTCAAAAGAAAATACCTCATGAACCTCCCTTTCTATTTGTTTAGGAGTATTGGGAAAATGGTTGATAGGGTCCAAGCCAAGTCTAAGGCTGCGGACACAAGTTTTTTTCACTCAGGGTTGATTAGGATGCTTGTGATGGAGGAGTTGAAGAAGAGAAACATAGCTTGGGAGCAGTTCATTGCCTCTGCAAATTTGCAATTGAGTGTTGCTCCTACTCCACAATCCAAAGTGCAGAGCCCTCCTCAAGCTGATAGCATTTTTCACACAGAGACAAGTAGAAAGAGGAATGTAAACCACATTGTTAAAAATAATGAAGCTCCTAAGGAACAAGAAGAAGAAGGGGGAGCTCATCACTCTCCACAAAGGGAATTTTCACCCCAACCAGCTCCAGAATTGGCAGAAATTCCATCAACTAAAGCCACATGCAAAAAAGGAAGAAAGATACTATTCCCCTCACCCACTTCTACAGTTGAAACTAAAACTAGGAGACCCTTCACCAGGTCATCAACCAAGAAGGAAATTGTTGAAAAAAAGGTCATAACATAAGCTCCTGTCAAGAGGAAGGATAAAGGTGAAATTGAGACTGTTGAAAAGCATGTTGAAGTCATAGATATAACCACTCCCCCTGAGAAACCTACCTTCAAAAGACTGATCAAACAGCTTAGAGATGCCAGAAAGGAGATTAATCACTTGAGGGAGAAGGGTTGGATGAGAGGAAAAAGTTGAAAGATTTGATGGATATGTATTTGGAAACCATTGATAAAGTCAGTTTTACAGCAAAGAGATTTCTTCCCCTCCGTAGAAGGCTTAGGAATCTATACAGGAAGAACAAGGATTTACAATCTCAGATAAGAAAGATTAAGTTGGAGTTGCATCTTTTCAAGGAAGAGCTAGCCCAAAGGAATTTGAATGTGTTGTCTCAAGTTGCAACTAGAAGGAGTACCAAACTTAGGAGGTGAAGTGAAGTGGCTCAAAGAATCTCAATTTTGGAAATGGTTAGCCTTGCATTTTTTAAGATTTTGAAGTATAATGCCTATACTTGAATTTTCATTCATACACCCTATTAGGAGGCTTCTACATGCTTACCTACCTCTGGTAAACATTTTTTGGTGTTTTTGGGCTCAAACTAGATAATTGGGCAGTTACAAGACATTTTCCAACGCCTGGCACTGCGAACTAGTCCTAAGTCTACACAGTCGAGCATTGCAAAATTCGCTGTGAAATCCACTGTGAACTGGCTAATACAGTCAACACTACATGATTCACTGCAAACTCTAATTTTTATGGGTTCAAGAGGATCATTGGTCACCAGATGTCTATTGGAGCATAAAACAGATGCTTGGAGGTCAGTTAGAGATGGAGGACACCTGGAAACAAGGGAAATGCGCTCAAAGGATACCTCACCATGCAATATTAGGTGTTAGGATAGTTGCCAACATTAGCCTTTTTTATAGCAATTTGTTTTTTCCACTTGTGCAGGTGTAAGATTTTCAGTTTTAGAAGGAAGAATCCCATGTTAGAGGATCAAGCTCACATTGTATGTTGTCATTCCTTGTTTAGGCTATAAATGCAACATTAGAAGAACATTTTTGGGTTCGAATGGTTGATGTAAAAGACGTCTTTAGTAATTTTAATGAAACAAAGCTTACTCTAGTTTTGATGTATCGAACTTGATGAAATCTCGTTTAATGAAAGTTAGTTCTCTTTTTTGCATCTTATCTCCCTCACTCTGAAATTGTACTGTCATTGAAGGATTCAAATGATATTTTGTAGTTGTATAACAATGGATGTTTGATTGGGATACTGTTATAGTTTTTTTCAGAGTTTTGTATGCTTGGATTTAAGAAGTTCTTGTATCTGAAGCATTTCCCTCATTTGTCTACTAGCATAGTGTGAAGCTAGTGGTAGATTCACTTCATTTTCTTACTAAGTCTTCCTCCTATCCACACTAATCTTTAAAATCCCGACCTAAGATAAACAAGACATCTTTTGTTGATGCACTTTATCCAGAATTCCATGTGTTTTGACACTGCTGAACCAAGTTTTATCCATTTGACACCACATTTTAAGATTGATCTCATAAACCTTTTTGATGGGTATTGAGCTTGCACTTTAGCAGTCAAAGTGTAACTTTTAGTGCTGATAAATACCATTGTCACAACTAAACTTTTGTTTTTTCCATGCTTCACTCAACTATATTTATCTTGTAATCTTATTTAGGGGATTAAATGAGTATAATGAGTTATTTATACATGAGTAGTTTTCCATAAAAGTTCATCACATATTGGTATAATAAATAATTTATACATTAGTACTTTTCTATAAACTTTAGTGAGAATGACCAATATATTATGAATTTGAATAGTCCACTTAACATCCATTGCCTCCAAAGGTAAATAAGTGAGATTAAAACTAGATAAATGGATCACATAGCATCAATCATCACAACTTGGACTTACATTTAATCTTTCCAAAAATATCACCCATCCCAAGACTTCATTACATTTGGAACTTACACTAAGTAATGAAGACTTTCCAAGAATATCACACATCTCAACACATAGTTCTTTAAAAGATCCCACAATCCCAATACTTGCCACCTATAAGATTTAGGTTAGTCCCCCAACTAACTACCTCTTCCCATGGAAATCTCCCATCCCAAGATTTCTCTAACTCAAACATGTTTAACTTCTCATAACATAAAGAAGTCATAGTTTCGTCTTCCCATAAGAATAATGATCTATTTTAAGATAATCTATATCTTAAGAATTTGAAAAAAAAGTAGATTATGGCAAAATATGATCTATCCCACTTATTAAAGGACTCTTTTATTATACATTTATACTTAAAATAGAAAAACTTTCAAAAATAAGTCAATAATATTATAAAAATATCAAAACTATAAAACTTAACCCTAAAATACACCCTACAAAATACTTGTTAGTCATAATTCCAAATAATCCACTATTTCACACTTTTAGAGACATCCTTAAAATAAAATGTGTTGTTTAAACTTCTAGGTTTGGATTTTTTTCACTCAAATAGATATAAATCTAAGTAAAATGGTAACTTTTTGTTATTTAAATTATATTTTTAAATGCATAAATAAATTTAGCCTAATGAAAAATCCATAAAACATTACAAATATACATACTTAACTACTCAAAATTCCAACAAATATCACATATAAAAAACCAAAACATAGAAAATTTAAACTAGGCTAAAACAAAGTTATAAAGTCTTGCCTCATATGAAAAAGGTCAAAGGAAGAATCAACATAGACTCTTATTACATCTCTCATTATTTTTTATCTCTCAAAAATAAGGATAAATTTTTAGTACATCCCTTATGGTTATGTGGGTGGTTATGGGTGGTGGTTATGGGTGGTTATTGTATTTTTTTATTTCAATATATATGTGGGTGGTTAGTAATTTTAATGAAACAAATCTTACTCTAGTTTTGAAGATTTTGGAAATGGTTAGCCTTGCATTTTTGAAGATTTTGGAGAAGTATAATGCTTATACTTGAATTTTCATTCATACACCCTATTAGGAGGCTTCTACAGGCTTACTTACCTCTGGTAAACATTTTTTGGTGTTTTTGGGCTCAAACTAGATAATTGGGCAGTTACAGGACATTTCGCAGTGCCTGGCGCTGCTAACTGGTCTACACAGCCAGGCATTGCAAAATTCGTTGTGAAATCCACTACGAACTGGCTAATACAGTCAACACTACATGATTCGCTGCAAACTCCAATTTTTATGGGTTCAAGAGGATCATTGGTCACCAGATGTCTAGTGGAGCATAGAACAGATGCTTGGAGGTCAGTTAGAGATGGAGGACACCTGGAAACAAAGGAAATGCGCTCAAAGGATACCTCACCATGCAATATTAGGTGTTAGGATAGTTGCCAACATTAGCCTTTTTTATAGCAATTTGTTTTTTCCACTTGTGCAGGTGTAAGATTTTCAGTTTTAGAAGGAAGAATCCCATGTTAGAGGATCAAGCTCGCATTGTATGTTGTCATTCCTTGTTTAGGCTATAAATGCAACATTAGAAGAACATTTTTGGGTTCGAATGGTTGATGTAAAAGACGTCTTTAGTAATTTTAATGAAACAAAGCTTACTCTAGTTTTGATGTATCGGACTTGAGGAAATCTCGTTTAATGAAAGTTAGTTCTCTTTTTTGCATCTTATCTCCCTCACTCTGAAATTGTACTGTCGTTGAAGGATTCAAATGATATTTTGTAGTTGTATAACAATGGATGTTTGATTGGGATATTGTTATAGTTTTTTCAGAGTTTTGTATGCTTGGATTTAAGAAGTTCTTGTATCTGAAGCATTTCCCTCCTTTGTCTACTAGCATAGTGTGAAGCTAGTGGTAGATTCACTTCATTTTCTTACTAAGTCTTCATCCTATCCACACTAATCTTTAAAATCCCGACCTAAGATAAACAAGACATCTTTTGTTGATGCACTTTATCCAGAATTCCATGTGTTTTGACACTGAACCGAGTTTTATCCATTTGACACCACATTTTAAGACTTATCTCATAAAGCTTTTTGATGGGTATTGAGCTTGCACTTTAGTAGTCAAAGTGTAACTTTTAGTGCTAAGAAATACCATTGTCACAACTAAACTTTTGTTTTTTCCATGCTTCACTCAACTATATTTATCTTGTAATCTTATTTAGGGGATTAAATGAGTATAATGAGTTATTTATACATGAGTAGTTTTCCATAAAAGTTCATCACATATCGGTATAATAAATAATTTATACATTAGTACTTTTCTATAAACTTTAGTGAGAATGACCAATATATTATGAATTTGAATAGTCCACTTAACATCCATTGCCTCCAAAGGTAAATAAGTGAGATTAAAACTAGATAAATGGATCACATAGCATCAATCATCACAACTTGGACTTACATTTAATCTTTCCAAAAATATCACCCATCCCAAGACTTCATTACGTTTGGGACTTACACTAGGTAATGAAGACTTTCCAAGAATATCACACATCTCAACACATAGTTCTTTAAAAGATCCCCTAATCCCAATACTGGTCACCCATGAGATTTACCTTAGTCCCCCAACTAACTACCTCTTCCCATGGAGATCTCCCATCCCAAGATTTCTCTAACTCAAACATGTTTAACCTCTCATAACATAAAGAAATCATCGTTTCATCTTCCCATAAGAATAATGATCTATTTTAAGATAATCTATATCTTGAGAATTTGAAAAAAAAGTAGATTATGGCAAAATATGATCTATCCCACTTATTAAATGACTCTTTTATTATACATTTATACTTAAAATAGAAAAACTCTCAAAAATAAGTCAATAATATTATAAAAATATCAAAACTATAAAACTTAACCTTAAAATACACCCTACAAAATACTTGCTAGTCATAATTCCAAATAATCCACTATTTCACACTTTTAGAGGCATCCTTAAAATAAAATGTGTTGTTTAAACTTTTAGGTTTGGACTTTTTTTACCTAAATCCTGAAATATAAATCTAGGTAAAATAATAACTTTCTGTTATTTAAATTGTATTTTTAAATGCATAAATAAATTTAGGTTCTTAAAAAATCCATAAAACATTAAAAGTATACATACTTAACTACTCAAAATTCCAACAAATATCACATATAAAAAACCAAAACTAAGAATATACATACTTAACTACTCAAAATTCCAACAAATATCACATATAAAAAAACCAAAACATAGAAAATTTAAACTAGGCTAAAATAAAGTTATAGTCTTGGCTCATATGAAAAAGGTCAAAGGAAGAATCAACATGCAGACTCTTAGGTCATTTGACAGCACAAACAAAACGTACATCATGTTATGTTGGCCCATAGTTGGATGGGGTGCATTATTTTCCTCCATTCAAGGCCCATCTGTATCTATTTATGTCTCATTAATGCATGCACATTTTCCCTATCGGGCCCATTTGGTCGCCACATATATCCAAGTCTATCATGAACCGAATGAAATTTCACCCCGGCCTTCTAGACATCAGCCCGCCTCCGTGATCCAGAGATCCTCACAGAATTGGGAAAGTTTATGTAGATATTGAAGATGGTGCTGTGCCATGAAATCGCAGAAAGTCGTTGCAGAGACAGCCATGGCGCATCAGATCTGAAGCTATTTGCCATGGCCGCGGTTCTGGTGACCAGCGCCGGAGGAGTATGTTTGCCGGTTCTGTTTGCCAGATATTCCCGAGGCCTCAAATTTTACGGCACTCTTCTCATATTGGTGAAGTGTTTCGCTGCGGGAGTGATTCTGTCCACAGGATTCGTCCACGTGATGCCGGAAGCCTTCCGCGCTCTGGAAAGCGACTGCCTGCCCGCCCGTCCATGGCGCCAGTTCCCCTTCGCCGGATTCGTGGCCATGGCTGCGGCGATCCTCACGCTTCTGGTAGATGTTTTGGCCGCCAAACATGGCGAAACCAGGCCATATGTACCGCTCAAGTCCTCGGAAGCCGTAGAGGACTCTGCTAAATGTAGAGACGTTGAGATGGGCAGCCCTGCTACAGTTTTTCCGGTGGAGTCCTACCGTGTAATCGGCCAAGATAGCTGTGCTGCTCGCGCCGGTTCCCACTCGGGCATCGAAAGTGCTAAGAGCATGATGACGCAGGAGGAAAATTCGGAGGAATTAGGGGATCAGAGGCAGAAATTAGTATCCAAGGTGTTGGAGATTGGGATTATTTTTCATTCGATTATTATTGGGATAACATTGGGGATTTCAGAGAATCGCTGCACTATAACGCCCCTTGTGGGGGCTCTCGCCTTCCACCAGTTCTTCGAAGGGATGGGACTCGGCGGTTGCCTCGCTCAAGTGAGTTCCTCCAACTTCCACCTCAATGAATTATTTTTCATTATCAGTTTTAGAAATGTGATTCTCTCTTCTGAGTTGTTTTTCTTATCTTATCTTCCAGTGAAAGATCTATGCTGTTTCAACATTTTTTTTATCAATACTGTAAAATTAAAATAACATTTTTATATAAAAAAATTTACAAATATATTTGTTTAATATTTTTTTTTGCCATTCCCTTAAAAAAAATTCTAATTATAAATACCTAAAAATACCAAATTGAGATAGATATGTGGTAGTCAAACAATTCCAAATTGAGATAGATATTTGGTAGTCAAACAATTGTGAATGGTAGTGTTTTTTTACAGTTGTCAGAGTAGCTGGCTTGCATATATCCATTTAAATTTATTTTAATAAACAGTTGTAATCAACTAATGCACCTTTCTTTAAAGCTTTGCTTTAATTTTTAGTACATCCCTTTAAAGTTTTGCTTTAATTTTCTAAGTCACAAGTTCTGATTTTATAGTTTCCATACATAGTGCTACTCTCAGATTTTTCAATGCATTTATGGTGGAGAATCCACTTCCATGACACTTGTAATTTAGTTGAAACGCAGTCTTATCATATTTTTTTAGGTGGTTGATGTTTTTTATTTTATCTTTTTACTTCAATATATATGTTGGTGGTTGATGTATTTTATCTCTCAAAAATAAGGATAAAGTTTTGTATTATCACTCATTATTTTTTATTTTTTATTAAAGTTATATTATTTTCATAAATTTTTAAAAAATATCTAAAAAAAATTATTTGATTAATCCGATCACTTCTTCTGAAGATTTTTATTTTTAAATAAATGAAAATGTTTTATCATATTTTATTAAATTATAATTTTAAAATTAAATTTTCATTATTTGTAATAAAATATTTAAATTTAATATTTTTAAATAATTTATTAGTTTAGATAATTACTTGAATTTTTTGGATAAAAATTGTATAAGTAGTTTAGAAAAGTTTTAACATATCAGTTTCATTTGTTTTCAAGGATGGGTGGAGTGTTTATTGGAAATGATAAACCTTTCAAAATGGTTTATGGGTTTTAAATTCTTTGATAGTTAACCAAGTTTTTTTTGAGTTTTTATGGACATATTTTAGGATCAATATTTACTGAAAATCAGGCTTTTATGGGCATATATTCAGATCAATATTTACTGAAAATCCTGTCAAAAATATTGGAACTCAAGATTTACATGTCAAAAATATTGGAACTCAAGATAGATTGAGTCTTTATAATTTGAATTCTTTAAAGATTAAAGGATTTATTAGGGTCTTGAATCCATTTATAGATTCAAAAATACAATTTAAACAACAAAAAATAAAATTTCACCAAAAATCTGTTTTGTGTGAATCTGATTAAAAAATTCAAAAAATAAAATGTTTAAACAACCCCTAACAACTCCAACCCCTCGGGAAGAAGTATTAATAGAGAAATTATAATATGAGAGGGAGAGAACATTAATATATTATAATTTCTCTATTAATACCCCTTCCTAACAACTCCAACTAGGGTAGAGTGAATAAATCATTTCAAATTAAAAGGCGTTATAATTATAATAATTGTGACATTGCATGTAATGTTGTGTCATGACAGGCGAACTTGGGGACTCGAGTGACGGCTTTGATGTGCTTGTTGTTTTCAGTGACGACGCCCGTGGGAATCGCCACAGGTATGACAGTGAAGTCCATAATGGGGTTCAACGAGAGCAGGCCGGAGGCAGTTATCATTGCTGAAGGACTGTTGGGGTCTGCATCATCCGGAATACTTGTATACATGGCACTCGTGGATCTCATTGCCGTCGAATTTCTCAACACCGAGAAGATGAAAGCCAATCCAGGTCTCATGGCCGCTGCTTATTGTTTGCTCATTCTTGGAGCGGGATCCATGTCTCTTCTTGCACTGTGGGCTTAGATTTACTTGCTTATTCGAGCAATCAAATGAATATCTGTGTCTATTGAATTTAATTGGACTGGAAGAAAGCAAGCTATGCCAGTTCATGAAACAGCTGCCCACAGCTGTTTCGATACTATACAAACGGGGAGTATTCCTTACCACAGTTACCAAATTCGGATTTAGATATTAAAAAGAAAAAAAAAAAGAAAAAAAATTCAATTCCAAAAAAAATGGTGTTGATATATTTTTTAAAAATGGTTGTTTTAGGTTTTTTTTGCATTTCTTCTCAAAATCATGCAACATAAATCACAAAATCATAATTTTATGTTGTTTAAATTACATTTTTGAATATAAAAATAAATTCAACTTAGATTATATAGATTTAACCACTCAAATCTATAAATACAAAAATATTTAACCAAATTTAAAACAAATATCCCAAAAATATACCCTGAAAATATGCCTCAAAACAAACAAATAACACATTTAAACTAAACTTTTAAAACTTTTAATAAAGATTTAGAAAAAAAAATAGCTATATAATTTTTGATATATCTTTCATATTTAAAAGTTTCTGCACAATCCATCCTATTTTCATATTTTGCTTCATTTAGAAGCATTTAATATAAGCAATCTCCCAGAAAAAAAGAATCCTGAGAATTTAGTTGCAGGTCAAATATAAAACTATTAAAATAATGTAAATTAGTAAATAAATTGAACTTTTTAAAGGTTTTTTTTTATTAATTCTTGCATTAATTAATTAAGTGATTTACTGTTAGAATTGTATGCTTTCTGTAATTCTGTTGGCTTCCCATATCTGCCACAATGCCCATTTAGTTTTTAATACAGGTCAGGGCATTCCTGGAAGAGAGATTAACTCTATATTTGAAAGGAGAAATAATACAGGTCAAGGTATTCCTAAAATGGAGATTAGTTATACACAATGATTTGAAAGGAGAAATCTCGATCTCTGGTCCGCATATGAGCGGACCTTCCCCACCACAGAGTTCGCCTGTTACCTCCTCCCTGTCGGGTGTTTTCAGAATCGTCTGCATCTATGAATATCTCTGGTCAGAGAATTGTTCGTTCTATCTATTTCAGGTGATACCTGGCGGCTTGTGAGAAACAGTTAAATCAATCAATCCATCCATCTGTTAAATCGCTATACTAACGAATCGAATAGAAGTTGAACGAATTTGGTAACCGTCTTCCTTACAACTAGCAGCCGTAGCCCATCCTAACTCCCCTATTAATCAGCAACTTTTGTCGGTGATATAATTTTTCTATTTTTATACTATAATTTGTTTAATATTTTTCTAATTATTATAATATTCTGTTTAAATTTATGTAAACTCCTTAGCTCCATTCTCATGGTAATATAACTTTATCTTTATTTAATTATTTGTTCACCCTTTGTTAACATTATTAATTTGTTCACCCTTTGTTAACATTATTAATGTAAATTTGGAAAGTATACCCATGCAACTTATTTTTAATGGCTAAATGTGCCCCCGCATCATTCTCTTCATCATTTTCCTTCCTCAAGCAGAAACGTTTGCAACTTTTTATCTCTTCCTTTTTAATACATCCATTTCACACTACACATCCCGTTCCAATCACGACTGTGTAGCTATCATCAATAACTCTTCGCAAATTACATTCATGATCACCACTTTGTAGCTATCATCCATAACTCTTAACAAATTGCCACATGCTTAAAATCATATTCGTTGTCTTGGACAATAGCATGTTTCACAACCTCTTGCACTTTGTGCATTTTTAGCAAATTTTAAATCTTCACGTTGAATTTCTCTTCCATCCTCTCGTCAACCTATCTAATTTATCTTTTATTCGTCCAACTTATCTAATTTCTCTTTTAAGAATAATGATAATTGGAAAAAAAAATCATCTAGATTTTATTTTCCAGAATGATTGTAATACCCCAAGGTTGATTCTCTGTTGTAAATGTACATATGTTCTATAGGCTAGTAAGTCATGATTTTTTGGCTAGAGTGATTTTGTATATATGTTTTGAGGCTAGAGTGCTTGTGTGATGTAGGCCAAGGGGCCTATGTGCTGAAAGGACCCATCAGACAAAAAGAATATGGGGGGCTAGAAAACCACTATAAGAAAATGAGGCTAAGGGTTTAGGAAGAGGGGCTAAGTCAAGGGGGCTTAAGGGAAGGCAATAATATAATATATTATTCATAAAGTCAAAATTATGTGATATATTTTATCCCAAGTTCCTAAAGGTGGGGAACATATCACCAAGTGGAGTCAATGTAGTTCCTAGCATGACAAGTGTCAAGTTGGGAACATGCATACATAATGTGGGAACTTCGTGTAATTTTCAATCATTCTCATCATTCTCACAATCATTATTGTCATTCGCTCACTCACTCCATCTATCAGTCGTACATGTGCTTGGGAGAGCTATGAAGTTGATTGTACCCAGTAATTCCTTGGTAATATGGGATGAAGAAGCAGGTTGTTAGGCCTGTGAGCATTCTCTCTGGGTGAGATAACTACATGGAATTATTTCCCTGTGTGTTAGGCTAGTGTGCATTGCAATTCTTAAAGCATCCTTGTGTTTCAGGTGCTACAGAGCTTTGAGAATTCATGTCTCGCTTGTTGGTGAAGACCTAGAGGGAAGTGGGACAGCCAAAGAACTATTGAGAAGAGAAGGGGTACACTTCGTGGGCGGGACAGGCTATGGGGAATGAGAGACTACGAGCTAGGAATGGTTTTTGGAGTTGACACCTTG
This sequence comes from Picea engelmannii, assembly GCA_009831015.1. Taxonomy (NCBI): domain Eukaryota; kingdom Viridiplantae; phylum Streptophyta; class Pinopsida; order Pinales; family Pinaceae; genus Picea; species Picea engelmannii. The sequence continues at coordinate 41,627 of ML802652.1, read as the reverse complement.
GTTTGAGCTTAATTTCGTTGTCTGCTACACCTTAGTCTGACTTAGGAAGCCTTTGCCCTAGTGTAGTTTTAGCCCCACCTCGGGGGTGACCTGTTGTTGAGAGCTTATGAATAGCATAGTCTATGGCTGAGAGGAATGTTTGAGATTTCAAGCTAGCGAGTGATTTACAACAAAAGATAAGTGTCTTTTATGTGTTTGTTATGATTGGTGTGTGATTTTATGTTATTTCTATTATGGTGTTACTGTTATATTTATTGGTGTTACTGTTATATTTATGCTTGAGTATTATATGTTTTTAGGATGCATGTGTGTTCATATGCAGAGCATATTTATTAATTAAATGGAATCAAAGAGGAAAAATTTTGTGTGGCATAGCCCAACTTGGGGTTGGGGGATGTTACATTTTGATATCAGAGCCACGGATTCAATATTAACCTACATGGGCTAGAGACAGAGCGCTAAAGCTGAATTTGTAGGTCTAAAGTGTTAATATTATG
>ML802651.1:77246-135690 GCA_009831015.1 Picea engelmannii | reverse complement strand
TAAAGTGTAATGTTGAGTTGCAACTAAAGTCTTAAGTCTAGTTCTAAGTTCAAACTAAAGCATGTCAGTCTCATGTATAGTTCTAAGTTCGAACTAAAGTGTAATGCTGAGTTGTAACCAATCTCAAGTCTAGTTCTAAGTTCAAGCTAAAGTGTAAAGCTGAGTTGTAACCAATCTCAAGTCTAGTTCTAAGTTCAAACTAAAGCATGAAGCTGAGTTATGTTTAATGCATGAAATCAGGTTACTATTTCGAGCTTCCCCTCTTACCCTCTTCAACCTATATAAGAAGAGGTCGAACCCTCTCTTCAATATAGTTCTGCAACACAGTTTTGAAACACAGTTTTCATATGCAGGTTGAGGGTGAAGCAATAGAGGAGCACATTAGTGATAAAGAGGCAACATATCCGAGGTGTATTTCAGCAAGGTCTTTTAAGTCTTTGTTAGCTCAAAGTCATCTTGGCAAGCTCTTTGAGAGAAAAACATTCATGGTGGATATTTGTAAGAGATCTTACATTATTAATGCAATAAAGGAATATTGTTTGCTGGGGTTTTTCTCCCTGTACAGGGTTTCCCCAGGGTATATGTGTTGTTGATGTGCATGTTTACTTATCTACATAGTTATTTCTATTCGATTATGATTTGGAATTGTTGAAGTGTATTAAGATGGAATCAAAGTATTGAAGAAAATAAAAGAATTAATCCGCATAAGAAATCAAGCTCATAATTTAACATGGTATCAAAGCTTAGGGTGTGTTAAATGTGTTGAAGTGCAGTAGCAGGTACACATAGATCCAAGCAAGCTTGATTAATTTTCCAGTGTGAGGACCATGGCATCCTCCATTTCAGTCAGGGCCGAAGATAGGCTCAAAGGAGCTACCAAATTTAATGTGTGGAAGCTCCATATAACAAATATCTTGCAAGAGCATGATATTGAGAAGTATGTGACCACAATGGTGGAGGAACCAACGAATAATGCAGGAAGAATGAATTTCAGAAAGAGTCAAGAAAAGGCCAAGTGAATCATCTTTGACTCAGTGAAAAACAGTATAATGCCTGCAATGACTTCGTTGATGGCTTCCAAGCACTGTATGGATACCTTGGTGAATCTATATGAGAAACAAGCTCCAAGTCAGAAGAGGACACTTAAGCAAAAGCTTAAGTATTTGAAGATGGAGAAAGGTGAATCAGTGGCATCTTTCTGTTCCAGGATAGGTCAGATCAAATATAAGCTTTTGGTCACAGGGGTGACAGTGGACAATGATGATTTAGTACAGGCCATTTTTGACGGTCTTCCTTCTTCATGGGAGACCTTATTATCCATTTTAAGTGGGAGAGAGATTCATCCCACATTTGAGAGGTTATGGAATGATTGCCTCCAGGAGGAGAGTCACACAACTACCAGGAGAGAGCCAATGAAAGAAGAGCACTCAACTTTAACAGCAAGATTCAAGGGAAAGAAGAAAGGCACTTTCCAGAAAGGCTCTCAGTGGAAGCCAAACACCAAAGGTACATTCAAAGGAAAGAATATTGATACATCTAATATTAAATGCTTTAGTTGTAATAAGTTGGGTCATTTTGCTAAAGATTGTTGGGTTAGAAAGAAATATCCTAGGAAAGGGAAACATCATGCCTCAACTGCTGAGGATGATTAATCCAAAAGAAATCAGAAAAGTCCTTATAATGAGAAAGAAAATAGGAAATAATATTATTTGGTTTCTGCCTTATCCAATTCAGTTTTCACGGGGCCGAAAACTTGGTTAGTAGACAGTGGTGTATCAAAGCACATGACATGATACAAGGAAATCCTCTTAGATTTCAAGTCAAAATATTTTGTAGAGAATGTTGATCTTGGGGATGACAAATGTTACAAGATAGAGGGAGTAGGCTATATCTCTTTCATATTGGAATTTGGGGCTAGACTTCATATTGATGAAGTATTATATGTTCCAGGGCTCAAGAACAATCTACTATTAGTTGCAACCCATGAAGGTACTACTATGGGCTAAAGGTATCCACTTAAGTACAATAGAACCCATTGTAACTCACAGTGGAGGAATGTACATCGTGTAAGGACAATCAGTTCAGGCATTGGCTCATGATGCAACTAGCTCCAACAAGTTGTGGCACAAAAGACTTGGACATCTTCATTTCAAAGCTCTTCCAGAACTATAGAACATGGTACATGGCATGCCCTCTATTTCTCTTAGTAAAAATGAAATTTGTAAGGGATGCATGTTAGGTAAAAATATAAAGAAAGCATTTCCTAGTAGTGACAACAGAGCTCAGGGCATCTTAGATCTAGTTCATTATGATGTATGTGGTCCCATGTCATCTCCCTCACTCAGTGGTTGTTTGTATTATGTCATTTTTATTGATGATTACTCAAGAAAATGTTGGATATATTTTCTTAAAGCTAAAAGTGACACATTTGATAAATTCAAAGAGTATAAAGCCTTTATTGAAAATCAGACAGGGAAACACACCAGAATCCTTAGAATAGACAATGGAGGAGAGTTTGAATCTCTTCAGTTTGAGGATTTCTGCAAGTCAACAAGAATCAAGAGACAGTTGACTGTGCCATATAACCCTCAACAAAATGGTGTTGCTGAGAGGAAAAACAAGACTATTTGTGAGGCAGCAAAAGCAATGATGTTTGACCAGGATCTTCCAAATTCTTTATGGGCAAAAGCTACCTCCACTTCCATGTATATTCAGAGCAGATGTCCACATGCTATTTTGAAGGAAAATACTCTTGAAGAGGTCTTCTCAGGGATCAAACCTGAAGTAGGGAATCTAAGGATATTTGGATGTCCTGTGTATATTCATGTCCCTAAGGAAAAGATGACAAAGATGGAACCCTCATGCAAGAAAGGGGTGCTTGTGGGGTATAGTGAGAACTCCAAGGCTTACAGAATTTATGTACCAAGTCAGAGGCAAATAGAGGTAAGAAAAGATGTGAATTTCCATGAGGAAGCCGCATTTAAGAAATCCAAAGAGCTTCAACAGGATTCAGAAGCAGTTCAGCTAGCTTCACCCTCTTCTGAAAATGAAGAGTCAGATGATCAGAGGGACGAACCTCGTGAAGGGACAAGTAATGAGCCCCTAGAACGCACTGAAGTGTTAGAAAAAACTCTTGGAGAACCTCCAGCCAAAAGGAAGCCAGGGTGGCTTAAATAAATAATGCAGGAAGCAAAAAGGATAGCTGCTCCCAAAGGAACTTTTAGGGAAAGGAAGAGGACTCATAGGTTTGGAGGCTATGTTGTACTGATGAGCAACATTAGTGATGCTGAACCTTCTTCATTTGAATAAGAAGATAAATTATAAGTATGGAAGGATGCCATGCTTGAGGAATATAGGTCTATTATAAAGAATAATGTTTGGGACATTGTGCCAAGGCCAAAAGACAAATCAATGGTTTCTTCCAAATGGATCTATAAGATCAAACATGCAGCTGGTGGAAGTGTGGAAAAGTTCAAAGAAATATTTGTAGCCAGAGGCTTCACTTAGAAAGAAGGAATCGACTACGCAGAGACTTTTTCTCCTGTAGCCAGGTATACCTCCATTCAAGCTATTATTTCTTTAGCTTCCGTACTTGGTTGGAAGCTACATCAGATGGATGTAAACACAACATTCTTGAATGGAAAGATTGAACAAGAGGTCTTTGTGGAACAACCAGATGGTTTTATACTGCATAAAAAAGGCACTCATGTATGCAAGCTAAGGAAGGCCTTGTATGGTCTTAAGCAGGCTCCCAGAGTTTGGTATGATAGGATTGATGGATTTCTTAAAAGCCAGGGATTTCAGAAAAGTGATGCTGATGCAAATCTGTACTTCAAGGTAAGAGGTAACCAACCTGTTATACTAATCCTATATGTTGATGATCTCTTTATAATAGGAGATGAAGGGATAATATCCTGGCGTAAGAGGGAGATAACCTCAGAATTCGAGATGAAAGACTTAGGCTTGATGCATTACTTCCTAGGATTGGAAGTGTGGCAAAGACATGGCGAGATATTTCAGGCATAAGGAAAATACATAGTGGATGTACTACAGAGGTTTGGTATGATGGATTGCAAATCCATGTCTACATCGATGGTTACCAACCTGAAGAAGCTGCATGATTCTAATATAGGTTTAGATTTGGTGGATCCCACCATGTATAGGAAGCTGATTGGATCATTGATGTACATGATCCACACTAGGCCAGATATATGCTATGTAGTGATTGCAATGAGTCAGTTCATGACTGAACCAAGATAGAGACACTGGGTGGCAGCAAAGCACATCTTGAGATATCTTAGAGGGACCATTACTTATGGTCTGATATATACATCCAGTGATGGTTTATTTTTGCATGGGTATGCATATGCTGACTGGGTAGGAAGCCCAGTGGATCGGAAGAGTACTTCTGGATACTGCTTTAGTTTAGGATCCACTATGATCTCTTGGTCAAGCCGAAAGCATGGATCCATTGCATAGAGTACAACAGAGGCTGAGTACATTGCAACAAGTGATGCTAGCGAGGAAGCAGTATGGCTCAGAAAATTGGTTTCTGGGTTGTTTGGTGACAAGCTCGAGATGACGGTGGTTCACCGTGATAATCCAAGTTGCATAAAATTGATAGAGAACACGATATTTCATGACAGGTCAAAACATATTGACATGAGGTACCACTACATACGAGACTTGGTCGAGAGAAAAACTGTAAAGTCACAGTACATAGCCACGAGTGAGTAGGTAGCTGCTATCCTGACCAAGCCTCTGACCTCGAGACAGTTTGTGCAGTTGAGAGGCAATCTTGGTGTGGCTGAGAATGACTCCCTTGCTGAGAGGGGGTGTTAAATTTTGCAGCATCGACAGTCATTCTCCAATGAGAGGCCATATGGGCCACCCTAAGGCTAGCTAGGGAGATTTGGAGAATCAACCAGTCTTGTGAGGTATTGACAAAAGCCAGGGGGAATGTACAAACTCTGTGAGTCAAACCAAAAGTCAGGACGAACAAGATGCTATGTGAGTCTAATGAAAAAGTTAGGGGGAACGTACAACCTCTGTGATCATAGACAGTCTAGTGCCAAATTCAGGGGGAAAGTACAACCTCTGTGAGCATAGACAGACTAGTGCAAAAGTCAGGGGGAACATACAACCTCTGTGAGCCTAGTCAAACCTTATGAGCCATGAGCAAAAGTCAAGGCATCTAGAAAAATTTAGGTTGAATACTAAATTCCTATGAGCTAGAAACAAACGATATTCCTAATATTGCAAATGATGTAATTGTATTGATCTAGTGCGTTGGCACGTGTAAACATTATCCACCATGAAGAGATTTTCGAATTGCCTTGTCAAGAGTTGTAACTAAAGTCTTGAGTCTAGTTCTATGTTAGAACTAAAGTGTAATGTTGAGTTGCAACTAGAGTCTTGAGTATAGTTCTATTTTAGTAATGTTGAGTTGCAACTAAAGTCTTGAGTCTAGTTCTATTTTAGAACTAAAGTGTAATGTTGAGTTGCAACTAAAGTATTAAGTCTAGTTCTAAGTTCGAACTAAAGCATGAAGCTGAGTTATGTTTAATTCATGCAATCAAGTTACTATTTCGAGCTTCCCCTCTTCCCCTCTTCAGCCTATATAAGAAGAGGTCGAACCCTCTCTTCAATACAGTTCTGCAATACAGTTTTGAAACACAGTTTTCATATGCAGGTTGAGGGTGAAGCAATAGAGGAGCACATCAGTGATAAAGAGGCAGCATATCTGAGGTGTATTTCAACAAGGTCTTTTAATTCTTTGTTAGGTCAGAGTCATATTGACAAGCTCTTTGAGAGCAGAACATTCATGGTGGATATTTGTAAGAGATCTTACATTATTAATTCAATAAAGGAATATTGTTTGCTGGGGTTTTTCTCCCTGTATAGGGTTTCCCCAGTGTATATGTGTTGTTGACGTGCATGTTTACTTATCTACGTAGTTATTGCTATTCAATTATGATTTGGAATTATTGAAGTCTATTAAGCTGGAATCAAAGTATTGAAGAAAATAAAAGAATTAATCCGCATAAGAAATCAAGCTCAAAATCTAACATCAACATCTTTTCAAGCGCTTATGTGGTGAGGAAATTGATTAAGGTTAAGCATATGGGTATGAGGGAAGTAAAATTTAGGCACATGGTTTTAACAATAAGGTCATAAGATATAGTATACACTTTCATACCTATTGTAGTTTTATAAGCAAAGGAAAATAAATAATACCATGTTACCTTTGCTTTCACCATTGCATAACCAATACCCATAGCATCTGCGACTGCCTTTGTATTTGAAGCTTGCAGATTGTCAGAGTTCATCTTTTTAGGCTGAAGTTTTCTGGAGACTTATTACTAGAATTTCCTGTACCGTATGAATTTCTTTATTCTGTGCTTGTTTTTGAATTTCTTCCTTTGTGTATGGTTCTGTAGGGTTGTAAGGTGAACATGCTAGTCTTTGAATATGAGATGTGAGTATGGAAAAGAGTCCTGAAAGAGGCTCTTTGACTCTTCCCCATGCCAAAGGTGTTACATATCCTTATGAAAAAAGATCTGACACACTGTATCACAATGAAAGAAAGTTGATAAGAGAAGAGAAACCAAATCAAATTCCATAAGTACATCTGTCACCTAGCATATGATCTCATGCCTTAAAAATTGAAATTGCCTTTCTTCTGATGACTTAGTGACAAGGGAAACATTCAACAATGAAAATAGGGAGGTTTTTATATTTTTCCAGAAGAACAGATCCAACCTAACTTGCTTCAGAGATTTACTATCATTAGATGTTATGGATAAATTTCACGGTATAAGTATATTAGACTCCCTAGTCAAGGCCCCACTCTTAAGAAGTTTCCTTCTTAGGTAATGTAGGATTTAGATGTCAGACCGGTAAAGTTGACTTAGGGTAATTCTCAAATGGACATTTGCTTGTAGTATTCATTTTGTTTGTTAATCTGGAGTTTGTATCTTATAAATGTCAATAATGACCTTTTCTTGTAGTATTTGTTTTAGATAACAAAAGTCAATTTTTCAATTAGACAAGTATAAATGAGACATTTCTCAACCAGAACCCACTTCCAGTAAGCCTGTTTAGTACTCCGGTGGGGTAGTTGTGATGTTTAGTGAGAGACATACCTTCCCCAGGCATAATGCACCATTGCCAATAGGCCTGTTCAGTACCCTGATGGATTTTCCTAGTCATACCACAGATCGGTACCCGCTGCCAACAGACTTGTTCAGTATCCCGACGGGTTAGTCTCTTAAACCTTTTTTCTATCAGAGGCTTTGTGTCCATAGTCACCTATTTTAGTTTTTGTTAAAGAGTGCTTTTTCACAGGTGACAGGGGAGGCTCATCTAAAAACCCTTTTACAGGTTGGGATGGTATTGGGTTAGAAGTTATACTCTCTTATTTGAATGTCTTTAGAGATTTGTCTGAAGGAAAAATAAACTTATGTATGTAAATTATTTCTTTAGAATGATCCAAATGTATGATTTGTCTAAGTTTGTTCATAAGAGAATGACCTAAAGTTACCTTAGGGTATTGATACATCCTCTTCCATAAAAGATTTCCTAGTTTGCCCAGGACAGAGAGTGTTCATATACACATATGCTACTCTTTAGTAAAGACAATCCAATGATTACTATTGAATTATAGTTAGGGTGAAATAGTTACTTGTAGGCTAATATTTTTAATCCCTTTAATCAAATTAAAGTACTGATGCTATTTGTAATGGAATTTTTGATGAAGGCAACCTCTAAACTCTAAATCAGGTTAAGCATGGTTCCTTAAACAACATAGGTAAATATTATGTCTTATTTTTCAAGCAACAGAACCAAAATAAATTAAAATACTTCCCTTTAACCAACAATAGAACCAAAATAAATTATTGCTTCATAAGAGATGCCATTTGATGCTGCAGTCAGCTCCTTGGTTCCAGCTTAAGTGGTTACTTCATGAATTCACACTTCATATTAATTGACATAAGATATTGAAATAGACATAGCATTCTTTGTCAATTAGGTGATATGTATTGATAGTACCGTATAAGGACAAACTTCTGGTACCAGACCAACACAGGACTGCTGGCACTGGACCAGAACATAGTTTCTAGTACTGGATCAACATTGCTAGTACCAGACCAGAATAGAGTATTTTTGATGCTTACAAACTAATGTTTTAGCAAGTTCATGAAGGATCAAATAAATTATAGAAATCTACTAACAAAATAAAATGCGAAAGTAAAACAAAGGAGGTAAGAATCCATTGTTACCTTCAGCTTATTAAAAAAACACAGTCCACACACCTATGTATAAAAGTTTTAAAAGTAAATCAATCAATCAATGTGGATCAGTAGGAAGATATCCTTCCTTACTGATCACCTACATATTTGAATTCTGTAGCACACATGTCATAAATTCCTCTTTTGACAAGGGTTTGTTATAAATTCTCAATCGGTGCCCATTCATGAGTAGGGGTGTCTGATGTTTGTCAATTGTATTTATTCTGATTGAACCATTATCATAGACAATGTCAATCTCGTAAGGTCCCAACCAATGAGTAGTTAACTTGCCTTTGAAGTTCTTGAACCCGTTGTCATACAACACGGCCCAATCTCCCGGTTGAAATTTTTTCTTTTTGAGATACTTGTCATGCCATTTTGTTCTATGCTCTTGAATACAGGTGGTTCTTTCAAGTGCTTCCTTCCTGATTTCATCCAGCTCATTAAGCTGCAAGATTATTTTTTGTTGGGCTTCATCTAAGTTCATGCCAACTTGCACAACAGTCCTGAAGGTTTTGATCTGGAATTCTATGGGGAGAAGCATCTACTTCCCATACACCAACTCATAAGGTGTATGTCCTGTTGCATTTCTCCAGGTGATTCTATAAGCCCATAAGGATTCTAGTAATCTGTCAGCCCAATCCTTGTGGTGTAGCTATACTGTTTTAGTGAGAATGGACTCAATGACTTTGTTGGTGCATTCTACTTTCCCATTCACCTGTGGATGATAAGGTGTAGATTTTCCGTGCTTGATTTGGTACTGTTCTGTAACAACTTTGACTAGATTAGAGGTAAATTGAGTCCCCTGATTAGTCACAATTTCTCGAGGTACACCAAATCTAGTAAAAATGTCATTAAAAAGGAAATCTACCACTGATTGTTCCCTTGCAGTTGGTAAAGATTTTGCTTCAACCCACTTAGTCACATAGTCAGTACATACAAGTATATACTTTTTCTTTTTAGATGCAGGATTAATGGGCCCTACAAAATCCAATGCCCATTTCTCAAAAGGCTCAATGAATACTTGGGATTGAAGTGGAATTTGGTCTCGTGCAGTAGGCTTACCCATTCCTTGGCATTCATCACAATTGGATACATAAGTTCTGGCATATTTGAAAATATTAGGCCAATAATAACCAGATTGCAGAACTTTATAAGAGGTCCTCTTGTCAACAAAGTGGCCTCCACAGGGACCATCATGGAAGGCTTGCAGAATATCATGGATCTCATCTTCCCTTACACATCTCCTGATTACCAGATCTGGCCCTGTTTTATAAAGACAATCATCATGCCACATGTAGTTTGCACTTAGCTGAATTACTTTCTGTTTTTATCTAGGAGACAATTTATGAGGCATCTTCCCTGTCACAAGATAGTTATCTACATCTGCATATCGATGATTAAATGTATAAGTAACAAACAAATTTTCATCAGGAAAGTTATCATCTACTGGTGTGTTATCTCCTAGATGAATCATTCTAGATAAGAAATCAGCCACAAGATTATCCTTACCAGTTCTATCAATAATGTTGATGTTAAACTCTTGTAATAATAACAACCGTCTTGTAACTCCAGGGTTTGTTACAGGTTTATTCATTAAGAATTTCATGGTTGAATGATCAGTGTGTACAAAATCTTGATATCCTGTAATATAGTGTCTAAATTTATTGATAACATGGACTACAACTAACAATTCTTTTTCTGTGACCGTATAATTAACTTCTGTTGGGGAAAGGTTTTTACTGACAAAGTAAATAGCATAAGGCATCTGATTTTCCCTTTGTCTAAGAACTGCCCCCAGGGCTCTGTCTGAGGCATCAGTACAGATATGAAAAGGAAGGGACCAATTTGGTCCTCTTAATACATGGGTACTTGACAATTTTTGTTTTAGAATTTCAAAAGATACTTGGCATTCATCATTCCAATTAAATTCAGCTTCTTTAGATAATAACTTGAATAAGGGAATAGCTAAGCTTGTAAAATTCGGAATGAATCTTCTATAGTAGCCAACATGCCCTAAAAAGCTGTGAACTTCCTTTTGTGAGGAAAGTATTCTGATTTGTGTGATAATATGAATCTTTGCGGGATCAACTCTCATTCCAGAACCAGAGATGTGATGTCCCAAAACAATACCTTCACTGAGAATCATCTTTGACTTTTCATTACTTAGGGAAATATTAGTTTCCTTACACCTAATCAAGACTTTTTTTAGACTGGTCAAAGCTTCCTGTAAGTCATTTCCATGGACTATAAAGTCATCCATGTAGTATTTCACGCAATCATTGGTCAAGTCAAAGAAAATGGCTAGGACAACCCTTTGAAAAGTGGTTGGGGCATTGCAAAGTCCAAAAGGAAGAACCCTATAAGCATAGGTTCTCCATGGGCAGGTGAAAGTAGTCTTTTCCTGATCTTCGGGTGCTATTTGTATTTGGTTATAACCACTAAACCCATCTAGGAACGATAAATACTTTTTTCTGGACAAGGTATCCAACACCTGATCAATAAATGGTAAGGGAAAATAATCCCTATGGGTGGCTTTGTTCAACTCCCTAAAGTATACACATATTCTCCACTTACTATTTTTCTTGGGAACTATGACAAGTGGAGACACCCATTGACTATCAAAAATGGGGTATATGAGATTGGCTTGATGGAGTTTTTGCAATTCCTCTTTTACAATATCTTTGAGGGATGATTCATCCTTCTCTGAGGCTGTCTAACTGGTCTGATTTGGTCATCAGTGTAGATATGATGTGTGCATGTGTCAGGGTGAATGCCTTTCATGTATGCATAATCCCATGCAAAGGCATCAAATTGTCTTTGGAGCATTTCAATTACTTGTGTCTTTTGTTCTGGTTCCAAACTAGAGTTGATATAAAAAGGTTTTCCCAGGATAATATCAACGATTTCAGTACTTTCTTCCTTCTCTAAGGAAGTTGGTGATAAGTATATAAATGAGTGATATCAGGGTGCCAAGTTTGTTGAAATTTGGAACTGAAAATGTGTGACAATTCTGCAAAAGACCTAGGACATTCAATGCAGTTTGTATCAGCCAAAAATAAACTTAAGACTTGTTCATATGATTTTTCTTGCATTCCTTTTACTTATTCAAGTGTTAACAGGGGTCTGATGTAATCTTCCTCTCCATAAGGGTTTTCTATCCAAACATGTATCTCTTGTGCCGATTGGGCAAGAGGGAAGAGGACAAGCTTTTGGCTATGTGTGCCTTTGGATATAGTCATCTCGCCAGACCGACAACTGATAAAGGCATCTGCTGTGGCCAACCAAGGGTGGCCAAGAACCACAGGGTGTCCTGGTTTGGAGGATGATTTAGAATATATGACTAGAAAGTCTACTGAATACTCCCAAGAAGCTAGTGTGAATGTGACATCATCTAAACTTCCTGCAGGGCTAATGACTGACTTATCTGCCAACTCTATCATGGTTTGGGTTGGCCTTAACTGGTTGATTTGGATTTTTTTCATAGTGTCAAAAGTAATTACATTAATTGATGCACCCAAATCAATGAGTGTGTTTGGTAAGGAAATACCATTAATTTCAACAGTGACTACTGGATTCCCAGGGTCATTACATTTATATGGAATTTCAGAAATAAATTTAGATAATTGTCCTACCACCTGAACAAGGGGAGGTTCTTTCTTCTTCCTTCCTGGTTTCTTAAGGCAAATATCCCTTATGATTTTGACATATATGGGGATATCCTTGATGGTTTGCAGCAGAGGTATTTTTATACATACATTTCGTAACTCATCCTCTATGTCTTTGTGCAAGGGTGGGTTAGGTTTCTTCTCTAATAGTCTTTTGGAGTAGGGTGGAATATTAACTTGTTGAGGTACTCCTACGGATTGAGAAGTGGTTGAAATATGAGGGGAAGTCTCTCCTTCTATAGGGGTGGTTTGAGTATTTTCTTGTTCAAAATGATTATCATTTTCTTCTTGAATTATTACTCCATAATTTGATTGATTTACAACTTTCCCGGATCTTAGTTGAATTTCATAGGTGGGAAAGGTTTGGACTTCTGCATTCTGCATAGGGTGGGTGGGTCGATTATTGGGGTTAGGAATTGGCTAGGCAGGGTTTGCTGTTGGTCTAGGAGGGTTGTGGGCAGCTTGGTTTTGTGGCTGTTGATTGGCATTTATAGGTGCTTGCTGCTGTTGGTCAGGGTTCAAGGGTACTGTGAATTGCTGCTGTATAGGAGGTGAAGTAAATCTTGTATATGAGGTGGGTTAAATCCAGGTAGTAATTGGGAAATGTTTGCAGGATACTGTGGATATGTCAAGTAAGAGGGATTCCCATACACAGGCCCCCTCCAACCTTGTTGCCAAGGTTGAGTTTGATCTTGTAGAGGTGTCCATTGGGGATAGGACATTGGATGAGGACCCCATTGTTGCTGTTGATATTGTGTATTAGGGTCATAAAATGCATTGGGGTTTTGTTCTCTCCAAGGCCTCCTAGAAGGGTACGATTTTTCTTGTGAGACTCCTCCTCCCCTATAAATGGCTTGCAGCTCAAGCAAAGTTGGACACTCAGATGTAGGGTGCTCTAGTGTACACATGCCACAGACTTCTATGACATTTAATGAGAATTCTTTCTCAGGGTGATTCTTTCGACATTTAGGACAAAAGATTGCAAAAACATCATCTTCTTCTTGCTTCTTTTTTAGTTTTAGGGTATCTAATTGGTTACTAATTGTGCTCAAGATGTCTATTTTAAAGTTATCCAATAAGTTTCCTAGCTCAATTCTGGTGACAACCCCTGAGCTTTGTCTTGAATTTCTGCTAAAAGAATCTCTTGGTCCTTTGCCTGTTTTAGCTTGTCCTCTTGAGTATCTCCTACAATAATCTGTGATTTCTACAAAGGGATTTTGGTGCACATCTCTTGAACTTAACAAATTTAAAACTTCTATGCAGTCATCTCTAAGACCTTTCAAAAACATTGTTCTTACTAGAGCTGGGTTTGTGGTGAATAATTTTGATTTCTGATAGTTGTATAAGAACCTTTCTAAGTAGTCTTCAGGGCTTTCATCTTCTGTTTGTTGCATTTAAAAAATGTCATTTTTATCATTATCCTTACAATAGTCTTGATATTTCCATAAAAATGTGTCTTTCATCTAATCCCAAGAGAGAATTGTATTTTCTCCTAAGCTCATGAACCATCTTAAGGTTGAGTCCTTCATTGTGGCTAGAAAGAGCTAAAGTTTTTGGGCATCGTCTGAGTAGTTATAACTTCTACATAATATGTCAAACTAAAATAAAAATAAGTCTGGATCTTCAGTTGACATACCTCTGAAAGTGGGTAATGATGACAATGGGATGTTCTTCATGCTGATGTTTCTGGAAATATCCAAGATTGGAAGCCCGAAGGTCTCAGTCTTAGTGGCTGCATTTTCATTTCCTTCTTCTTTTGCCATTTTTCTAGGTATTCCTCCTCCACTGATAGATGGTTCAGAAACTGGATTTTGTGTGTCTTCTAAATGTTCATTTCCTTCAACAGATGCACGTTTTATTTGCCCCAATGCTGATTGTTTAGTTATAGGTTCTTATTCTGGAGCCTCACTGGCGTCCCTTGAACTTCCTCCTGGTGGAATTTTTCCTACACCAATGTCAGTTGAATTAGTGGGCAGGTTTGTTTTTGAATCTTTAGAGATTACAAATCTACCCTTATTATCTCTATATCTATGCATAAAATAAAAATTTGATACTTAACTCAAAAATCCTAATTCTATATGGAAGGTAAGAAGGCAACCTGGCTTCGGAGAACCCCACTCTAGTGGCTGCATGGCTCTTCACTCATGTCTTAAACATTTTATCCTCCTCCCTGTTGTGAGGGAAATCTCCTTACGAACTAGCAAATAGGGTTATACTTTGCATGCAGATATGACCAAGAGAAAATCTACTTTCTACCTTCATCCCTAGACTTAAATCCCATTTATATTCAGTAAATACATGGCCATATCAACCTAACTTGTTCTAGGCGTTCGATGTCGATCCTCTTTCACACTTGATCACTTATTCACAGTTCTCCTTCCAAAGATGACTTGCATACAAGACAGGAAACAACTACACATGCATCTTACCTATAGACTAACGAGTTAGAGATTCAAACATGTACTTAACAAACTATGAATAACTCATGAATTGGGATGGGAAAAGCATTTTCTTTATTACTTTGAATGAGTCAACTTACAAAATTCAAGATCGGCCACCGCTCCGTGAACCTTATCTTGGGATCCTCTTCAACTATCCTCCAACTTCTTTGCTTTGTATCTCTTCTGGCACAAGGATGGCTAAAGGGTTGGGACAATGGGAATATGCAAATGGGCAGAGTTTCTTTGCTATATTTTTTCCTCCTCCAAATGGGACCCCTAGCCCTTCTTTTATAGGCTAGAAGAAGCTAGGTATTTGGACGAACCGTCGGCCATGCATGGCTGGGAGTTTCAGTTAACTCACCCAGAGATGTGTGTTCCGTCGACAACTTTCCTTTTTTCATGCTTTTGTCGGTCCACACAGGCTGTTTTAGGTTAGCTAGAGTGTACATGCATGCAGTAATAGAGTAGGGCATGTGGGCCCTTATAAAAGATGTTTTTTAAAGAGTTGTTCAACAGTGCTTTGGAAAAGAAGGGATCTGAGATGGCCTGATGCCAGGTAAGCATGTATGGTGCAATTTAGGGTTATAACAAATTCCCCCTAATGTGTGAGGTCAGAAGAGCATCTGATGGCCGAAATACATTACCAATATTTACTGATGTGCCAAACGATTGAGCCCAAGGATCAGGAACCGGGAGGCGCCTTCTGCAAAATAACAAATGTCTCATTGAGGCGGGCATACCCATGCTCGGGATAAAATAGAATCATGGCTACCAATCAAATACATTGTAGATCCATGTCATATAACTATATAAAGAGTAGCCACGAACAATACACAGCGGAGCTACATCTCGAAATCAAAAAGATATACATATAGAGTATCCATCTTCTAGAAGATGATACGGCCTGATGGCTGGAGATGAGATCTTCAGAGATCGAGCAACAACTTCAAAATCTTCAAAACTCAAGGTAGGAGTGTAATATGAGTGTACGACTTCACTACCCAAAGGTCTTCGGCGGCTCGTCGGTCATGGACTAGATAATCTTTATGATCAGACTGAAGGCTTTATTGATTTTGATCAAGGACTTGATTGGACATTCAGGATGGCCAGGTATGAGGGGAGACAAATTGTAGAGGGGCTGACTCAAGCTTGGTGACAAACTTCTCTTGGAAAATAGCATGAAAAATGATGAGACTTAGGCAGCATGGCATTAATCATAAGTCTACGAAGTAGGAAGCCACACAAACTCTCCATATGTTTGGAAGAATAACCAAACAAAGGAGTACACAACTCTATGTAGTGAGAACAACTTCCTAAGGTCGTACTACATCCCATAGTTTGAGGAACAAATAGACAGATTATGCTCCCAATAAAGAAAATACTACATCCAAGGGAGACTCATTATGCTACCAATAAAGAAAATACTTTTCCCTTCCTCTTTTTGGGGTATATTTGATTTTTTTTTGTCTTTTTCAATAATTTTGGGAAAAATAATAAAGGAATGTTACGTTACAATGGAGGAATGAGTATTGCAAACATACAAGTTCAAGGCACAAGGACAAGACTGATGTTCTAGTATAATGATACTCGGGAAAAATCCTCCAGGGGCCAAGGGTGTTAAAACACAGAAGCAAGCTGTTACAGGGCTAGCGTATAAGATATGCAAACACGGTTAACAAAACACACAATGGTAACATCCTTCGATGTAAGTTTAACGAGCCCAGAGAAGGTAAGCTCGGTGGTTTTTCATATTTAGAGAGTCTGAAAAACATAAAAGGAGACTCCATTGGGGTACCTTTTTCTAAGATAGTCTAGTCGGTTCGAAAAAGGAATAAACTAGCACCGACAATACGTCTATTCAAAACCATTTTAACGAGTGTGACAAGGACAAGATCACTCGGCCATTTTTTCATTTTTAAGGAGTCTGAAAAAAGCTTAACTATGGATTCCGTTAGGAATGTTCTTTTGGACCAGTTTAACGAGTGTGAAAGAATAAGGTCACTCGACGATCTTTTCAATTTTAGGGTGTCTGAAAAGAGCTTAACTATGGACTCCGTGGGGGTTCCTTCTTCGTAAGTTTAGTCCCTTAGGCCCGAAAAAGGGATAAAATTATACTTGAGAGTACTCTTCTATGGAGCTGAAGCTCCATAGAGTATACCTTTGTTTAACTACCACCGGACAGATGTGACTTCAAATTTTAGTTTAACGAGCGTGAAAGGCCACAAGATCGCTCGACAATCTTTTCATGTTTAGAGGGTCTGAAAAGGGCTTAAAAGAAGACCCATTATTTTTTGGGAGTCCTGAGGGTGAGGTCAAGAGTGAAGAAGAATCATGCAAATGAGGCTCAAACTCGTATTCAGGAAGAACTACAAGGACTCCCGAGCCTACAGTGTTTTAGAGACAACATGAATACCATAATGCAACCAGGATCTACCTAGGGCATCCATGTTTTGGTAAGCTCTACCACCAAGTTGTGACACTTCTAAAGCAGAGATGATGGTTCCATGTCACAACCTGATGGGACCGATCCTATGGCCAAGGAAAAAGACAACGAGATACAAAAGTCAGGGTAGAAACCTAACCTATATGTTCAAGTAGATCGTCGAATTTTTTTTCCATGGACCGTCGAAAATTACTCAAAACTAAAAAAAAACTATCCCAATACCCGATCAAATCCCTCCTATATAACTCCTGAATCACTCTAAATGATTTTTGGTATAAAGAAAATGATAATGGAGGCCAAAAAAGTGACAAAAAGAGGCCAAAAAGTCTATAAATAGAAGCTGGCAGCTCATTATCACCATTACTGATTTGGAAATTGACTTTGGAGCCAAAAGACCCCCTTTGATTAAAGTGGTGATTCTTAGAACTACAGTGGATGAAACGAACTTCTGTCTGGACCAAGTAAGTACAAACTCCCTTATCTTGCATTTTATGTCTTTATTTATGTATTGGGTTTCATTTTTTAGGGGGGTGTCGACCTTTAAAAGGTCGGCCCTAGGTCCATGCGGGCTGTCTCAGGACAGGCCGCATGTACATTCGGGCAGAGTAAACTCTGCCTATGTGTACACGTGACTGTCACCATTACAACACACGTGGACCCCCTTAAGGAATGAAAAAGGCATAAAAAGCAAGGATTAAGTCTCCTGAACCTTGGTGTTTTGCAAGATGTATGTCCATTGGAGAGAAAGAGAGCATGAAGAGGTAAATGAGTTGGTCGGGGAAGACCCCAATGCTGTGGCTACGTTGATGCAGTGTGGACTACTCAAGTTTTTTATATGTCCTTTCATGCGGGCACAACCTAGGCTACTGAATGCCTTGGTTGACTACTAGCATCCGGATGCAGAGGCATTCATGTTAGAGGGGCAGTCACTGGTGCCCACGGTTGAGGAAATTTACTTTTTGACTGGCCTCTCTAGGAGAGGGGAACCAGTCAATTTCCGGACTTTTCCTGCGGGGTTGCATAACATAGGGAATTGATAGGTCTATACTGTGAAGCTGATACAGACCGCGTGAGCACGCAGGTGCCTATAAGAAAGATCACTAACCTATCGCTACAGGCGATAGTATTGCTTATTGGGCGAATTACTGGTTTTGCGGATCTACATCAGGCGTCCCGTGCATAGATGAACTGTGCAATCCAGTGCTTAAATGCACAAGTTTTTGATTAGAGTTCCACTTTGCTTGAGTGCATGAAGAGGCAATTGACAGATTGCCATTTGCGGACACATAGGAACTTCGGGTTCGGGACCATTCTGTGTTCGTTCTTTTTTGAGAGAGTTCTGAGCTTCAGTCCTCGAGTAGTGGTACGAGGACATCATGCCTCTATTCCTGCTGTGTGTAGATGGGTAGTACTACTGCCGCGACAGGGTGGTGGAAGGACCAATGAGTCCTTCGATGATGAATTTTTTTCATGGCTGTCACGATAGATCTGGGTTATAGAGGACTACCCTTATGCTGAGATTGATTTTTCGAGAGACCCAGAGATACCAGTACCTCCTGGTGAGGAGAAAGGGGAGATGGGTAAGTCTCCACCTTTGTAGTTTTTTTGTTGTATAGTTATATATATCATTTTTTTTGTTATGCCAGAGTATTTGATGGATATGTGTTCATTGTGTGCAGATGTGGGACCAGTGTGACCCGCTGACTATGCAAGGAACATGCATCGTCCTCGACCAGGGGCCGCACCTGCCGCCGCAGGGGGACCAGCAGTAGCAAGAGATCTTCCAGCCGGGGAGGCTGAGAGGGTATTGAGACGGGTTGAGTGTAACTTTACTGTGCTCACTCGTACAGTCCTGATGGCAGAGATTGAGGACCTGCCACCGTCTATGCAGCCTCATGTAGTGGGGGCACCACGGACGTGGGTCCGGTTGTTTCGACGTTTAGCCAATGCTGTGGACCAGTATAATAGAGCCCATAGGACCTGACTTTAGCTAGACATTTTGATGTGCCACGAGCACTACTTGTATATATTTTTTGAGGGCATAAGCCCTGTGACTCGTTATCAGTCCTATTTTTGAGGCACTTGTGTCCATCTATGTACGCTGGTTACTTTATGATATTATATATGGTTTTTTGGTCTTTTGTGTCTTATGGATCATGTGTACAAACAACGTATTTACGTGCTTATGTTAATGTTCTTTCATATGTCTGCAAAATGCCAATTTAAAATTTGATTAGCTAGAGTATCTGTAACTTGGTTTAATCTCCTAGGAACATGAAAATATGTAATATAATCAAAGTGTCATTCTAAGAGATGTATCCTAAGGAATCGTCGGTGTAAATTGGATCATGAACCCAGTACACTCTGTTTAACTGAGACACAACCAGTTGAGCATCAAGATAGACATGGAGATGAGAGATACCTAATGACAAAGCGTCACGAAGCAACTCAATAACTGCGCTATACTCGACAACATTATTTGTGGTGTCACCTAAGCATATACCTCTGGAAGATAATAACTGGCCTTGAGGTGTAAAGATTACCCAAGCTGCAGAGGCAAGCCTCCGAGTGTGCCGACTAGCACCATCTGCATACCCAATGAACACTTCAGAATCACTTGACATCTGCCACAATGATGAAAGACAGTATCAATGACACGTCCATAATACTAAAAGAAACTAAAAAAGTAATAGTACAAAGACTATACATATGTTACAAAAAGTTACTCACAGTGACCTGTCTATGAGTAATACTTCTTGAGGTAGAGCCCATTTCTAGGCTCCTCCAAAGCATTCCCTTCAAAATCAACCAGACGATAAGCACCCTTTTTAAAACCTCCTTTATGATGAAAGGTCCGAACCACATGGGTTTGAATTTTCCTGCCCCCAGGGGTCCTTATCTTGGTCATAAACCAGGACAAGGTCGCCTTCAGAGAAAATTCGAGGATGAACGGACCTATCATACTGACACTTGAACTTATGTTTGTGAGCCTTGTTGGCCAGGGCCGTGTCACGACGCTGCTCATTGAGCTACTCAAGGTATACTAACTGTTCTTCAAGTGGAGAAGTGTCTGGCAATAATTGTACTGCCAACTTTAGAGATGGGATCTGACATTCGATGGGCAAGACTACCTCCATCCTGCAAATGAGTTGACAAGGTGAGAAATTGGTTGCAGTCTTAATAGATGTTCAGTAAGCCCATAATGCCGAGTATAACATCAAATGCCAATTTGACTTGGCTGAGTTGATAGTTTGCTGTAGAATGGTCTTAAGAGTTTTGTTTACAGCTTCCACCTACCCATTTGCTTGGGGGTAGTAGGGTGATGAATGTTCTTGCCGTAACCCAAGCTTTGATGTTAACTCAGTCATCATTTGGTTCTAAAAGTGACTACCATGGTCAGTGAAAATCTCCGTTGGGATGCCGAACCTTGCTATTATCTGATTGAATAAAAAGAGATCTATAGTCTCTCCATCATCTTTAAACGTTGGCATAGCTTCGACCCACTTTGTGAAGTAGTCTAAAACTACGATGATATAGTGGTGCCCCCTTGCTGAAGGAGGGTTGCAAGTAGTGTAATCAATCCCCCACTTGGTGAAGGGACCAACTGTGATGACAGGAAACATGGGAGCGAGATGTGCCCTCATCTTCCAAGAGAAGATTTGGCACACATGGTACTTCTTGACCGATTCGATACAATCTTTGATAAGTGTCGTCCAGAAGTAACCTGCTCGTAGAATCTTTTGGGTTGTTGCCAACCCAGACAAATGACTACCACAAGATCCGGTATGGAAATTGTTAAGCATGATAACTACTTCCTCATAAGTGAGACATCGGTGTAGGATGCAGTCTACGCCTCTCCGATACAATGTATCATCGATTATGAGATAATTCTTAGCCTGCTGGAGTATAGGTCGACACTCATCATAAGAAGCAGAGGTGGGGCACTTCAAAGTCTGGAGATAGATAAGTATATCTCCATACCAAGGATCTGAAGATGTGATCAAAAACATATCTCCCCGGATAGGCGATTCTTCAGGCACAATGTCACCTGACTCAACTGGAAGTTTCGAAATAAGTTCTGCGAAGACTAGTGACTTTTTGGACTTTGCTGAAGCGAAGTCTAAGTCAAACTCTTGGAGGATGAGTATCCATCTACTGATTTTTCTGCCTATTACCCATCGTGTCAACATGTACTGGAATGGATTCAGGACAACAATGACAATGGTCTTGCAAAACAAAACATAATGACGGAACCGTTGAACAGCATGAACTACTGCCAATGCAAGTTTTTCGATGTGAGAATAATTAAGTTTCGGTCCTACGAGGCCTCGACTTAGGTAATAGATTACGTATTCTGAGAACACGTCATCTTCCTGAACTAAAACCATGCCAATGGTTGATTCTGCTGCAGCTAGATATAATAAGAAGTCTTTGTTATAGTTAGGTGGCTAGAGTAGAGGGGTAATTGTGAGGGCATGTTTCAATGCGTTGAAAGAGCATTGAGCCGCATCATCCCAGTAAAAGGGAATGTCTTTCTTCAGTAAGCGCATAAATCCCTCGGTGATCTTGGCATAGTTGGCAATGAAGCGTTGTAAAAAGTTCACCTTGCCTTGTAGACTCTGAAGTTGAAGGATTGTGTGTGTGGGGGGGGCAACTGAATTATTGCCTCAACCTTGAGAGGATCGACCATGATCCCTGTTGTTGACACTATGAAACCTAACAATCATCCTGACATTACGCAGAAGCTGCACTTGTTTGGATTCAGTCAAATCCGAAAGTATCAACAACGTTCGAAGATAAGTCAGAGGTGTGTGGGATGATCCATTCTCTTGCGAGATCGCGATGCTAAATCATCTAGATAGGCTTCGACTATATTATTGAGGTCATGGAAAGAAAAAGACATGGCTCACTGAAAGGTGGCTCCAACATTTTTGAGACCAAAAGACATTTTACGATATGTGAATGTACCCCATGGGCAGATGAATGCCGTTTTGTGTTGGTCTTCAGGTTTGATTTGGATTTGATTATATCCCGAAAAACCGTCCATGAAAGAAAAGGCTTCACAACCCGCACATTCATCAATGATCTGGTCTATGAAAGGTGTCGGAAAATTATCTTTGGGACATGCCTTGTTCAAATCACAAAAGTCGGTACATACACGAATCGTGCCTTGTTTTTTATTGACCGGTACAGGGTTGGACACCCATTGGGTCAAATGGATAGGGTAGATAAACCCGGCTTTTAGCAATTTCTCAACCTCAACCTTGATGGCTACTGCTTTCTTAGTATTAACTGGATGAAGCTTCTACCGAACCGGCTTGGCATCAGGATACGTTGTGATTTCATGTTCAACTATTTTTGGATCGATGCTTGGCATTTCCTTGTAAGACCAGGCAAAAATGTCACAGAATTCTTTAAAAAGATCAGTGTAGATTTGAATCTCTTCGGGGGAGCAGTCAGCTCCGACGAAGACATTCTCCACGACGCCAGGGTTTCAAGAGATATTTATCAGTAAGGTCTCAACTATAGTTGCCATATTACCCTCAGCATAAACCTCGTGAGTAGCTAAGGGATTAATAGGACAAGACTGATCTCCCGTCATAGTCATGGTGAATTCTCCCTCTTCAATTCGGCTTAACTCTGGGAGGAAGTATGATCTGTGATGAATATCTTCCCAGGGTTTATCTGGACTAGTCATTGATTCAATTATTGCTTCATCAGAGGGAAAGACTAAGTCCAATGAATTGGTGTGAGCGAGAGAACCCTGAGCCCAAACAGGCTCTAGGAGTGGATCTAACTCTTGTGCAGGAGCTGGATCAGTGTTCGCTGAAGTTTGTTGGACTAAAGAGTATGCTACTTCAGCTGTGGACAAGGGCATGGACATGCCCGGGTACCCTGTCCCATCCATCATGGCCGACAGGGAAGGCAGTATCCATGGATTGTCGAAGTAAGTCGTGTGGAACGACGAAATTGGAAAAATCTCAACCTTATGGTGATTGGATATAAAATTGATATCGCCTTGAGGGAGTGGGTAATTGAAGGTACCCATCAAAGATGGGCACAAACCAACCCCTACATTGAAGACACCTGGTTGAGGATTATCAATCATCAGGACCATGGATGCCCCCAAAGCAGGGTCAGGTCTGGAGAAGGACAATTGATCGATGGTCACTATCTGGCCCTCGTGTGGAAACAACAAGACCCAGAAAACTGTAGCAACCACAACTTGCATGGAATAAGTCCAACTCCTTCCTAACAAGAGGTTATAGTCAAGGGGAGCATCGACTACCTCTACTTCGACACACACGGTCTTCCCTCCTAACTACACGGGGAAAGAAGGAATGATACCATGTGGTTGGAACGAACGACCATCGAAAGAGGTGAGGAGAGTAGGTGACAGAGACAAAATGGGATGGCCAACGGCCTTCCAACATGACAACGACATAACACATGTCGAGGCACCCTCATCAACCACCGTGCAGAAGATATTCCGAGTAAACATTTTTGTGGGATAAGCCACTACTATCTGAAACACTACGTGGTAAGGTAGACGGGGTTTTAAGTCGGTTGTATCCAACATGATTGTACCCGGATTACAAGTATCGATAGATCCTAAAGCGGTTAACAAGGCTTTCCTCTGGGAAGGGCAGCTTTGGAGGACCTCCAAAGCGGACATCGCACAAGGGGTTTGTGATAAATCTTCCACCACAGAGTAGTTCTGGGTGGCCCTTGCATTTGGGTTATGAGAATCTTTTTTAAATGCACCTTTAGGAATGCGTGTCATTGTTTCTCCCAACGTCTTCCCAATCTGTAGAGGAAGAGATGGGAGTTCAGCTTCTTTACCCTTCTTAGAAGTGCTTGGTTTACTATAGTTATGCGCTCTAGTCGATATAAAAGAATCACCCCTAACCATATATACGTTTGCGGATGCGGGGTTGTTCGTAGGTGGAGAGGGGTCTTGGCTGCCCCCTTCTGCGCTTGCAGAGGCTTGGGTTAGATTTTGCCCATGTTGAAATGGATTGGTCAACACAACCTGCTGTTGCTGCATCACAAACTTTTGGGCTTCTGCAAGCCAAGGACATAGATGGGTCGGGTGGTCCTCCGTGCACAAGTTGCAGGGATACCTCGCCTTCCATTTTTCAGTGTTGTCCCCGCCAGCATTATCAGTCAGTTTTTTATCCCCCTTACCCTTCTTTCGTTGTTTTTTATTTCCTTCAGGCTGCTGGGTGGCCTTTGGGTTAGTCTATTGCACTGTGTGTACCTCCGACGTTTTGGTAGGGGGAGCAGACAAAGTAGTAGTTTGGCTGGCCGCTGTGTGTTATATAGATAACTGCTGCAACTGCTTCGTCAATTTCTCAGCGGGCTTTGTTTGTGATGAACCAAAAATACCATTGGCATGTGGTCCAACTCTCTATCTAGTTTTATCCAGTATTGAGCTTGGCGCATCTGGCAAGATGTTGTATAATAAACCAGACTGAGAATAGATGATCTCAAATTGTTGAGCCCTCATGATGGTGTCTTCTTCAAAGAATACTCTCGACAGTGCGATGTCTTTGGATAACCGTGGGACCAAAGACTTAAGGAACCACTCAAGCAGGAATGCGGGTGGGACTGACACCTTAATTAGACTCTTGCGACATCTCCATTCTTGGATGTGATCAGAGATATGGTCCGCTGTCATCTGTTCGAAATTGGCTAGCATCTCTATGCCAACGTCATATCTCACAGGTAACTGGAAATGGTTTAGGAAAGCCATTTCCAGCTTGCCGAAGGAAGAGTATCTTGAGCGATCGAGCTCAATGTACCATTTCGCGACACTCCCAATGAGAGTATGTTGAAACAATCACAACTGTATGGAGTCATCTTTCAATGAATTAGATGAGCACCAAAGATAGAAGGTAGTCACATGATCTCCTGGATCTTCGTTAGCTTGGCTTCAAACTTTGGAATGTCTGAAGGCAACTTCGTCGGCATAGGAGGCCAACGCAGATCGTGACAAATAGGGTCATTCAACAACCTTGTCAAATCTGGCAAGTGCAAATTCGCCAGGAAGGGTAGTTTGGGTTGTTGGTGATAACCTGGGAAAAAGGGGCCTGGAGTTTGACTGGCACCAGGTTGCCAGGAAAAGTTTGGCTGCTGGCCTGGATTCTGGTAGAAACTATGGCCCTGGCCAGCGCATGGATTTTGCATATGTGGAGACATCATCGACTGATTTCCCAAATAGGACATAGATGGTTGGGCATGCATTATATTCAAAGGACTCTAGGAAGGGTTGCCCCATGTTGGTCCCATGGGGATGGGCATAGTAGTTTGTCCGGGGTTCCATTGATTGTGGAAAGAATTACCCCAGATCGACATTCTGGACAAGGGAACGGATCCCTGCCCAGAATTCCAAGGCCTTTATATAGAAGAAGTTCCTAGGTTTTCCCCCTATGCAGGAATAGTACCCTGCATAGGAATAAATTGTCCAAAATTGGGATTGCTCCTAGTCGGGAAGGCGGCTGACAAGAAGGCGTTGTTACCAGACGTTCCGGTCAAAGAAAATAGTGTCGAACCTACCAACATATTATGCAAAGGTGGTCCTTGACTCCCCGCTCCAAATAAACTATGGTATGTAGGTTGCAATACAAATAGCTGATGCGAGCCACCGAGTGAAGGCGACGAAGGAGGGATATGACCTCCTCCGTAAGGGAAAGCGTTAAAAGGAGCAGGAGTGCCCCCCATGTGACCTTGCAGAGGAGCGCTAGAGCTCCCTATCCCCAGACCTAAAGTTTGTAAAGTGGAGTAGGAAAGTACAAGACTTGTACCTGAACTAGGCATCCCGTATGAGAATGGAGGGCCTATCGCACTTGGTGTGATAGGGGTTGTGCCCACTGCCAAAGACGGGATCGGGCCACTGTGCGACGTAGAGGTGGTCGAGACCATGGTGGCTCAGACCGGTGACGGTGGGTTAGGAGGTGAAAACACTCCTGTGGTGACAACCGTAGTGGGAATTGAAGAATTCCCAGAAGGAGTAACAACATTTGTTTCCATTGCAGTGTGCAACACTATCTGGCACTTGTAAAATTGAATTGGTGCGATGAAAGGTGCCAAGAAATCAGTGGTTGGGGTTTCAACCGGGCCAAGAGCGTTTGCTCCAAGGTCCAAAATGGTCGATTCCTCCGGATGTTGGTCAGGCACAATTGCTTGTAACCCGGTCGCTTCAAAAGACCCTTGTTGGTCTAGCTTTCACCTTAATGGTGGCGGGGGTGGCTCCAGTGTAACCGACGATAGGCCAAGAAGCCTTCGTGACCAGCGGAGCTTGTGATCCTCCACTATGTGAGAAGATCAAAGACACTCTAAGGTAGTCTAAACGTTCAAAAGTAACACACACTAAAAAAGTCCCTAGAAGATAAGACATGCAAACACTAAATTAATTGGAAGAACAGTTACAACAACCAACACTAGAGCAACTTACCGGTGCAAGTGCAACTCGAACACGGAAGCACCCTCCGGGTATACTCTGCAAAGTGTGGCCCAATTTCTATCCTAGGTACCATGGTATACCCCCACAATCACCTGTGTATGTCCCTAAAAAAGATAGGCAACTAGGTTGCTAGCGCGCGAATAGTCACCAAGCGGGTACAGTCGAAAGTCGAGTAGACCACAATGAGCAGGGTATCGAGCCTGAAACCTGTCAAGGGTATCGAAAGCAATTGGTCTAGAAGACAACTGAGGACCTCAAATGGATTCAAGACCCACGAAGCCCCGTGGAAAATGCAATCAACAGAATCCAAAAACAAGCCCTCTATATGTGTTCTCCACTACGATTGGTCCATCTTTGGAGGGGTTATCTCAGCTACCTTTCCGCACACGACCTCGTGTTTATCCCTTGTGTTAGAGGGGGGTCCCAGATAACTTTCACGATACTAGACTTAGACACTCCCTAACTCAGACTCCAATGTTTGATCTTAAATGGCCTTGAAGAGTTTCCTCTCCAACCTAATCCAAGGCCCTAATCCTGAACTAGTTGGTTAACCCTACAAACATAAAAGTTTGATAAATTTTAGATTTAGCGTTAATTCTATGGCTTTGTCTTATGTCAAGGGGTATGAAAGTGAAACTGATGATGTGTAAAAGACAAAAACAAAAATGAATAGAAAGATGGAAACAAAAAACTTTTACTTAATGCAAAATTTCAACAACTTTTCAAAAAATATATATATTTTAAATTTTCTAAGATTTTGGACAACAAACTCAAAAGAAATTTCACTTGACTACAAGCTACTTATGATCTAAGTAAACTGCAAAAACTTATGAAATAAACGACTTTTCCCTGGCTAATAATGCAGAAACACACTCTTCAACCAAATAATAAAATGAAAGAGATTTTTATTTTTATTTTTATTTAAATGCTGATAAAGCAAAAAGGAAAAATACCAACAAGTAAAAACCAAGAAAAACAATTCAGGCCTAATCGCAGATCGCAAAGAACCACTTCAAGAAATCACACACTAGCAATTTTAAAAAATGACTCTCACACTTGTCTAAAAACCCTAAAAAATTCTTTTTTATGACAGCTTTTAAATGAAAAAAAGCAAGCTAAGGGTAAGATTAATCCTAAGCTATTTCCTGTTAAGACAAAGATTCAAACACCTGAGAGGTATAATTCTCATAAGGGAAAGGATGACTGGCTTACCCTCAACAAAAACTATCATGTACAAGCACGCTACTGTTAATCCAACAACAAGCGTGTGAACGTGAGTTGTATAGAGACAGAGGGCGTGTACACGCATGCTGACCTTGTATAGGCTGCGTGTATCTCTAAAATTTGAGAAAAAATAAAAACAGACAACCCAAACCAGGAAGAGACCACTGATATTGATAACTAGGATCCCTTGAAGGCTTGGACACTCTTTTTAACAGAAAAAAAAAACAATGTAAGGAAAAAATTTGAAAAACAAACCAATTTGAGACAAGACTGCAAACAACCAAGACTTAGAAAGAAAACCCCTGAGAATGTCTGATTCTGACAGAGAAGAGGATGATTGCCTCAAAAATTCTCTGGACTCTACACGCTACTGCTACTTCTTCAGCTAGCGTTCACACGCGGGCTATAAGAGAGTAGGGCGTGGGTACACGCGTGCAGACCTTATGCATGCCATGTGTACCTCTGTGGGTCTCATAAAACACAGTCAAGTAAATAACAGAGACAGCTGGTATGGAAAACCAGACTCTCTGCTAGCTCAGACTTTACAGAAACTAAAAAAAAAAGCAGGCTAGAAAAACCAGTCTTTTTTTTTTTTTTTTCTAAAAAACTACCCAAAAACAAATAAAATTCCTAGGAACCCTAGAAACTTCCCCAGTACAGTCACCAATTCTGTTGTGAGGGAAATCTCTTTACGGACTAGCAAATAGGGTTAGACTTTGCATGCAGATATGACCAAGAGAAAATCTACTTTCTACCTTCGTCCCTAGACTTAAATCCCATTTCTATTCAGTAAATACATGGCCAGATCAACCTACCTTGTTCCAGGTGTTCGATGTCGATCCTCTTTCGCACTTGATCACTTGTTCACAGTTCTCCTTCCAAAGATGACCTGCATACAAGACAAGCAACAACTACAGATGCATCTTACCTATAGACTAACGGGTTAGAGATTCAAACATGTACTTAACAAACTATGAATAACTCATGAATTGCAACTCCCTGACAATGGCGCCAAAATGTTGTGCTGCTTATATGATTAGTATAATGCACTCATTAATTATCAATCTGGGATTCGTAATCAATAGAGTTACAATACACCAGTAAGAGAGGTAATTCTATTATCACGAGTATAGAAATAATCTGGATTATGCTACTAAGAATAAATAAAACTGTCAAACTGAAACAAGCTTTTGGTTGTCCTTCATAGAGAGGCTATCTACTCCATTGTGGCACATGCAAATATGAGATGGAGTTCTTTGACAGATCAACTCTGTTATCTGACCCAGAAATCTAACTATGCAAGCATACTTTGAAAAGGAAATCACACATCAATCATCAAGGTATAACATGGGTAGTTCAATAGCTAGTATATTGGGTATGCTGTGGTTCACAATATTCTATTGCGAACTTCACTAGTTCTTTTCCAAATATGCTTGACTATTGCTGCCAACATCTATGTTCATTAAGAGAAATCAAATCCATAAGAACAGAAACAGGATGTATGCGAAAATAGAGTAAGTAAAGATCTTAAGAAATCATGTAATAAAAATCATAAGCTGAAACTATACTTCTATCATATGAAGCTATTAAAGATGATGAGTCAAATTGATAAATCAAAGCTCCAGTTAATCTAACAATTACACTACTGAAATCAAATGCTAACACTAATCTACAAAGATGTTGACCTCGGTTGGGCGGTGGGCCCTTGCTGCTTCAACAGGTCAGCAACTAGAGTCTACAGTAAGTTGTTCTTCAATCCACACATCACTCTTACTCAAATATCAAAACATAAAATTAGACTATGCTAACAACTCAACTCACATTCATTCATAAATGATCAAGACATGGAAATAAATGACATTCTTCTATTAAACTTAGAACTCAGGATATGTTCTACAATATGAAACGCTGCTTCCAAGCTGTGTTATGCTATCTCCCCATATCCCACCATCCTTTCCATGACTATTTAAACAGTCTCAGTCGTGAAACACAAGGAGGTGAAATCTTTAGCAGATCAACAATTGTCAAATTTATACATTCGGTTACATATTTTAAGTTTCATCCTCATGACACGAAGTGTATGAGGATGAAGCAATACCCAAACTATCTTAACATAGTCTTGCTAGAACTTTGATGATTTAATAAACATTCAACAATTATCTTAGGCACGATCTGGAGCTAAACTTGGCATACTCTATTTCCTGTATTGGTACCGGATCGTGACAGGTGAGATACGGTAGATAGTACCGGATCCGAACAAAACACAATTGGTTGGTACCAGACTAGAACAGTCTACGAACGTTGGTACTGGATCGCGACAATGAATGATGTGTGGGTACCAGATCTGAATGAAAGGTGCTCTTGGTACTGGATTCAGACAGTGGGTGATCTGGCACATATGTACTGGATGGCTGGGATGACATAGAAGTGACGGACGTGGCAATTTTAAACATTAGTACATGAAATATTTAGTCTCCTAGATTAATAAACCACAAAATGCATGAATTCAATTATACTTTACCTTATGACCTTATCAGTGACTAGAGGTAGTGTTCTTTGTCATTTATCCAAGCTTAGGTAGGCCAAAAAGGTATAAATGAGGAGTATAATAGGGTAATGGGGATGTCAATTTAGAGGCTCAACAACGCTCTTTGAGTCCGAGTCTAAGTCGACCTTAGGTTGATTTTTTTTTGTATTTTAACATAGCATATTCACTGTGGTTAAATTGTCATGCCGGTCTCGTCGACTGCAAGGAAGTGAACCCATTATAGAGGAAAAACCACCTATCAAGATTCATGAGATAGTTGATGAGGATTTTGAAGGGATTGAACTTTGGTTCGACGAAATTGGTTTAGTCAAGGTAGAATCTACACAAACACCCTCCACAAAATTTTAATCCTCCTTTCAATGATCTAGATGCACCTCTACTTGTCCAAGTGAATTTTTTTTTTAGTTCAAATTTCTCTTTATTTAGTCACCTTCCCACCATGTTAGGAACACGTGTTTCATCTAGTGTAGCTGAGGCTACGAGACCATCCTCAAGTGGGACAGGGGGTGATCCCCTAGGGATAAACCCAACAATGTCTACGTTGCCACCCCTTAGCTCCATTGGACCTACACGATCCATACCATTCTCTTTCAGTTCCTCGATCTAGGAGACACTGTCTGTGTCATCATCTCCATCCATTAGTTTACTGAGAGTTTCTACACCCATCCTATCCATCTTGACACCCACTTTTGGATCTTCTTCTAGTGGGGGGATGAGGTTTGTTTTGAACATAGGGGTGGAATTCCCTCCACCTCCACCATCCCTATGAGCGACCTGATATCATCAAGAACTAGTTCACCTTTTGGGTGAAATATGTCTAGAGTTTTTGGGGCTGTCCCTAGCGAGGATGGGGGAAATAATACTTCCATAGGTTTTAACTTTCCATGGGGTAGCACACCTTTCTCAAGGGGCATATCCTTTGGGGGTTTCTTCCCCGAGACTAACTTTGGGAATATCTTTCCTGGAGGGTCCACATTTCCCCCTGGGGGAAACCCCTTTGGTGGAAGTTTTGGTTCCGGGAGTAGTCATGCTCCTGGAAGTGCCATCATACCTAGGGGAACTCACTCTCCAATGACCCCTAAAACTTCAAGAAGTAAAAATATAAGGGGATTGCAAGGTCCATCTGGGACAACAGAGACTTCACCTCCCTCCCGACATTCATTTGCACCATTTCCTTTGCTCAGAATGTTAGATTTACTAGATTTGTCATGATTATCAAATGACCCTATTTCCCATGACCCATCATGGCCGATAATTCCTTCCAGGTTGCCATCAGATATTCCAAAATTCGACAAAAATCTAGGAGAGGACCCCTCCACTCACATCATGACATATCATTTATGGTGCTCATCCGACTCGTTGATGGATGTTAGTGTGAGGTTGCATCTTTTCCAAATATCCATGATTGGAGCCGTCACCAAATGGTACATACAACTAAAAGGTGGTTTCTTTAAAAGCTTCAATAACCTGGCAATGGCCCATACAATATGAGATATGAATAGAGATCTTGACTTCACTGCGTTAAAATAATTCCACTCACATTTCTTATCATATACATGAGTGGAGGTGAATACATAGGATGATTAAGACTCAGATTCCAGATCAACTCCTTATGGAGTGGTTCACCAAGTCCCTCTTACCACCCATTGCCAGATATGTAGCTATGATCGAGGCAACCATCGAGGAATATACCATTTTGCATGACCAACACTTGGACTTGATCAATTCTCAGTCGGATACACTTTATGACATTATCCCAAATGCTCCTAGGCCATCGAGAAATTCAAGGAAGCCAAACCCAAGACCCCATGCTAATGGTGTGGTTGGTTCTTTTTCCCATGCATATGTAAACCAGTTGGTTGATCAGATGGGTCCAATGTCCATTAAGTCACACCCATAATCTTCTAGAACTAATTATAAAACTTCCACAATCCCCTCTCAGATCTTCAAGGTGAATTCTATGTCATCCACGCAACCGAAAAATCCTCAGCAACTTGAAGGTAAGAAGAAAATGAACAAAAAAAAAATTCCAATACTGAGAAGGGGACTGCCTCCACCCTAAACACCTAGGAGGGAGGAACTAAGGAGAAAAGGAAGAGTCATTTTCCATGCATAATTTGTGGGGACAACCACCCTACTCACCAGTGTCCTTGGGAGGATGAGGTCCATATATTTTTGACACAACAACGATCCCCCCATCATCCTGCTATATTAACCCATCCTTCCCCCCCTCAACCTCAAAACATGGTTTCCACAAATCTTGCCCCTCCACAATGGGGCATGGAAGGTACCTCTCATCATGATGGGTTTTTCTTGAATGCTTCTGTCTATATGTGTGACGACATAGTCAACTTCCAGACTCGAGCCAAGAACTATGACATTTTCGATCCTTCCCATGCTTCCCTAGAAGCAACATATTCTTCCCAGCTTGGTGGCCCTGTTTATATAGAGAAACCCTCTTTTGACGCATTGCTTCTCTCCCAAATGGAATTATTCGACGCATGACACATAATCCTAACACATGGGCTGCCCACAATTACAATATTGTGGAAGACTTGGCCTAGGGACCTTGTGCCATGTCGGTGCTTGAAGTTCTCCAAAGCTGCCCAACACAGTATAAATTCTTGCTATCTTCCATAGATCCCTCAGAGTCGATCTTGATGACATTTGATTCATCTTAGGTTACTCATAATATCTCCCATCAAGTAGCCTTCCAAATTAAAGTGTATACGATGGGTAAAAAAATATTCCAAACAATCGTTGATGAAGGAGCCTCGACTTACATCATGTCTATTTCTTATTGGAAATCCATTGGCTCTCCTAAGCTCAACACATCTGCAATACTATTGAAGGCATTCAATGGACACATGTTCCAACCCCATGGAATAATCACCACCTTACCCATCGAGTTAGGTGGTAAGACTGTCTTTATTGATGTGGAGGTTGTTGACGCACCTCTTGAGTACAATATGTTACTCGGACGTACTTGGTTCTATGAGATGACTACAATTGTCTCATTGGTCTTTAGAGTCCTATGTTTCCCTCACTAAGGGAAAATCGTTATGATTGATCAACTCACATTCTGTACCCCAGACATTGGATCCAATGCGAGGTCAAATGTACCCTTTTTCAGTGATACCACACAGTCTTTTTTTAATGTCACTGCATGGATGTTCAAAGATCCTTCACTGATGGGAATATTTCAAATATCCACCTTCCATCCTTGCAGTGATAGCTCCAAAATTGCGCTAGACTTGACCGAGAGAGTGTGTGAAGTGAGTGTGTACAAATGAGCTAGATAATCTCTTATTTATAGTGGTTCTTGTCACTTGTCTAGGCTGACTTGTCCTTTTAGAATTCAATACTTTAATATT
The DNA here is from genome assembly GCA_009831015.1 of Picea engelmannii. Taxonomy (NCBI): domain Eukaryota; kingdom Viridiplantae; phylum Streptophyta; class Pinopsida; order Pinales; family Pinaceae; genus Picea; species Picea engelmannii. Next base: position 102,235 of record ML802651.1, on the reverse strand, counting down.
AATTATTTTACTGATCCAACTTGTCTTCTAGGGTTTCTACATGTCTGTTTAGGGTTTCTCTAGCTTCCGAAACATTCTAATCTAGTTAGAGGTTACACATGGAGGTTGATACCTCCCACAACTACCATAATATCAACACTTCATCCTAGCTAGGGAGGTGATAACAAGTAGCATCATCATAGCCACACATGCTATCTCATGATCATGTAGATGAACTCACAAGAAACATCACCACTATAAATATCATCTGATAGCATCAACTGCATCATCTCTCAAGGCCATACTCCATCTGAGTAATCATGCATTATGATGAATAAGTCATTGAATCAACAGAGTGATACAAGGACCATTCTTCTAATTCGAAAATACATCATAGAAGAATTATTGTCCCAACAGATGCTGAATGTCCTCAATGGCTCCAAGAACCATACTCTCCATTGCATCATCTCTAAGATGTATGATCATATCTATGCTATAATAGCATGATTCTCTGCATCATATCTAAGTTGTACTAGCATGATCATATCTATCATGATGTGGAGTACCATCTACATCATATCCAATCTGTACTAGCATGGTGCCAATACACCATCTCTAAGCTATACTTTCATGATGTAGATCAATGCCTCTACATCATCTCACTATCCATCTAACTGGAAATCATCTCCAACACTACTGGTTGGAATACCAACCTAGGAAACACTTTCAACACTACTAGTAATCTCCATGGAAATCCAGTAGTAGTACACAGTTACTACAATGTCATCCAATATATCACAACAATGTCGATCCGTAGTAGTACACAACTACTGTACAGTGGTACACAACCACTCCTAGTAGCACACAACTACTAACCAATGACACAGTCACTACCAGTGGATCAAATCCACCACAATAGCATACAACTATTGTCCAGAGACATACAGTCTCCAAAAAAATCAAATCATATCATCTGATATCATCCTGCATCAACAATGTCATCAACTGCATCACCTCTAATCCGTACTAGCATGATGCAAATGCATCATATCTAAGCTATACTGGCATGATTTGGAGTATCATCTACATCGCCTCTAATCTGTACTAGCATGAACATAACTAGTATGATGCAGATGCATCATATCTAAGCTATATGTCATATCTAATATGTACTCACATGATGTAGATCAATGCCTCTTTGTGTCACCTCTAAGTTGTATGATAATCCCTAAGCTATACTAGCATGAGCATATCTAGCATGATGCCAATGCATCATATCTAAGATGTATGTCATATCTAAGATGTATGCTCATCTCTAAGTTGTACTAGCATGAACATATCTAGCATGATGTCAATACATCATATCTAAGATGTATGTCCATCTCTAAGTTGTACTAGCATGGCCATATCTAGCATGATGCGACTCATAAGAATCATCTCTAAGCTGTACTAACATGATTTCAATACATCATATCTAAGTTGTATGTCCACCTCTAAGATGTACTAGCACAATGCACCTTAGACCATTGTATCATTCACAACTCCAACCACATGTATCATAAATAAGATATACTAGCATGATCATAACTAGCATGATGCAAGCATAATCTCTAAGCTGTATGACCATATCTAAGTTGTACTAGCATGATACAGATCTACAACTCATTGACAATACATGATGCCACATATCAACACTCCCTCCCGATCGAGGAAGTCATGTCCTCCCTCTCGACCAAGGGAAAAATCTCCACAAGTCCTAGCTTGTCCTTTAAGTATGAAAACTTTATCTTGGACAGAGGCTTCATAAAAATATCAGTTGTCTTCTCATCAATGGAGATACACTGGAGAATCACTTCTCCCCTCTGGACTTTATCACGAATAAAGTAGTACTTGATCTCAATGTGCTTCGACTTTTTATGGAACACTGGGTTCTCTGAAAGATTCACACAACTTTGATTATCACAATGTATCACAGTTGAATACAACACCTGATCAAATAGTCTAGAAACCAGCTTACATAGCCATACTACTTCCGTACAAGCATCACAAGCTGCAATATACTCTTCTTCTGTAGTGCTGAGTGCAACAGACTTCTATTTCCTTCTAGCCCATGATATCTTTGCAGATCCCAAACTGAAACATATACCATAAGTAGTCTTTCCGTTATCTGCACTCCCTGCCCAATCTGAATCAGTAAATCCATGCAGCTATACATCACTATTTGAGGCATATCTCAAACCATAGTTTAGCATCCCACAAAGATATCTCAAAATATGCTTTGCATCTATCCAATTCTCATGTCTAGGTTCCACCTAGAACTGGCTCAACATGCTCACAACAAAGAAAATGTCTGGCTGGATATTCACCAAATACATCAATGAGCCAATCAATTGTTGGTACATGGACGAGTCCACTGGATTAGAATCAAAATCTCTCAACTTTTTCATATTTTCCACCATGGGAGTTTCCATGGATTTGAAATCCATCATTCTGTTAATGGGTCCTAGATCCCTTTAACTCAACAATAGGAACCAAACCCGCCACCGAGGCCCAATTAGACTCTGCAACATTTAATAGTCGAATGGTTTTCTAGATCTTGCGATCCGACCAATTAATCGATGGGATTTACATTTTCTTGTGAAGGCGTCTTCTTCAGTTTGGACTTTCTCTTTTTGTATTTTCTCTTAGGTGGGACCGATATAATATGGAAGCCGATATAAACCAACTAGGTAACAAAATAGGAACAAGTTTAACTACTGGAGAAGAAGATGATCTTGGGATAACCCTTTACTCTAGCACATAGGTGGTGATAGTCTACCACATGCCTAGTACTAATACGTTAACCATGTGAGTATTCCAATTACCGACTGAGATACAATTAATCAGAAAGAAAACATGCATGTGATAAACGATGGAAAGTAAAATAATCCACTCAACTCTAACCATCAATCACATAATAACACAACGATTCATTTTCATCATTAAAGAAAAGAATCGTAAAACATTGCATCAGATAACTTAACAACAGATTTGATAGCTCTTACTTGTTACAACATCTATTCATGAGACGAGATAGGAAATAATTCTTCTCCACATCCAATCATACACGCTTTTGATGAAAACACAAACTTGTCTCTGGTCCAAAAGGACTTCTCAATTAAAGGCAGTTCCAAAATAGTTCTTAACAAAACCAAAAATGAGAGTTTCTTGCAACAACCATCAACCCTTAACAAATCGGTCGTTGCTCTTATTTATAACCTAAACTTAACTAAAAATAACAACTAATGTGTAGATAAGAAAAACAAAACTTGCCACATGGTGCTCTCTCCTATGAGTCTTTCTACCAGTCATCTCAAGATATCACTTAAGAGGGTGACTCTTCTCGTACTCCGACCACATGATGAACAACTCCTCGTAGGTGTTGGCGTATGGAAATCTATGCTGTTCCATTAGGGCCAAGTAAATTTCTCTTATCTCTATCGCATGTGCCCAATACTTGACTATACTGGCACTTAACTATTGCAGCGCAACCCGAGCTTTGATCGGGTGTTCCATAAACTATTGCAACTGACCTGGCGCCATGTCTGTTACCTTTGTTATTTCTTCGGCCCATGATGAATCTTGCTTGGTGTGCGATTTGACTATGTCGCGCAAGTCAACAAAGTCATTGGGAACACCAAATTCAGGGAGTCTGATGTCTTTCATCACTCGATTGATCTTGATCCAGTTTTTCTCGCACTTGGCCCATTTCTCTTGGATTTCTCGGTGAGGTTCCTGAGACATTTTTGCCCAATACTCGGCTGATTTATTTATGTGATCAAGGCTGCCTTATTTTATTACTCGAATGTTGTGTTCTTTTGTATCTTGACCCTGTTGGACTACACCGATGTAGTCGAATCTTTCCACGACTTGTTGTTCTTTCTTGTACCACCGCTCCATATCTTTGCACGTTGCAAGTGCCATGAGGATGCCTTCCTAGAGCTCGACTATCCTTGCAATAAATAGGTTCTGCTCGTCTGTGAACTTGCTGTAGGCCTCCTTGAATTCATTCCTTAGGTACACTGCGGCCTGTGTGGTGTCCTGGTAATACTTCGTAAAGTGGCGCAAATGTTCCAATTTCTTTAAAGAAACAACTAGGTCCTCTTCATCTTTTTAAGCTCTGTCCAGGGTGGCATTTATGATTGCCATCCCTACATCGATGAGTTCAGATGTCTTAGCATGCTCTGTGTTGATCAGATGTTCCTCTGTAGTGATGAGGATGGAGCGATCTAAAGTGATCCTCCTCTTCTTGGTGGTTCTCTGGATGATAGCCTTCCTTTTATGATCATAGGCTATGGCATGTATGTTGGCTACTTCATCCACAGGTTCAGGGATTTGCTGATCTCCCCAGGTGAGTGTATTCCCCAGACTCCTGATGGTATATACTTGTTCAATACCGGGTTCTTGAACTTACTCCCCGTGTTCTGAAGGCCTGACTTCTGTATGTCTCTCATCAGGGGGTTTGAGTACCGATTGAAGTTGAGGCATCGGGGGTATGCTCGGTACTTATTTGATCATCGACCGTTGAGACACTAACTTTCTTCTGTGCAGCTTCTTCCTTTTGCTCGCCCAACCCTGGCTCATCCTTTGAACTGTCTGACTGGGTCTCCGGTGCTTTGGGTAGCTCAGTGTCTAGGCCGCTCTCAACCCCTTACTCATTCTGTGGAAGCCCTTGAATCTGAGTGTCGGGAACAGGGGAAGATTTCTTCTCCGGCTCCTTTTCTTCTTCGATATGCACAAGGGGTGCCTCCGGGCTCTCATCATCATTGTAGATTTTTATCAGTTCGCTTAGGGGGTTTGGCGCACTTTCCCCACTTGTTATTTTGACTGCGTCTGGCTGGGTTGAAACACCTATCGGTGATCCGACCGGTGGCGTTGTGAATTCAAGGTCGTCTAACTCGATCCTGGCTTTTGTCCGGGTTATCAACAGAGGATCCTGTTGTTTTTGAGATGTCTAGGTCATATCGTAGATGATCAATCACTTGTTATGCTTGTTCTAACATGAACAATCCCCTTTCCCGTGCATCCCGTGGCATAGAGAAACCTCTTTCTTGAATCGGGGACGTCGGGGGTGCTTTTGCTACTTTGGCCGCTACCTGGGAAACTATTGCTTCGAGTGCTATCATTTCTTCTCTGGCCCTGAGGGCCCCTTGATCTGATTGTTTTAGGATTGTTTCTTATTCATCCAGGCTCATGGATTTGAACCTGGTCATCTTAGGGTCTGCCATCCTTGCAACCACTTCATCCCAGTCTTGGGCATTTTCGGTGAAGACCTCATCTTCGAATTTTTCATGGGTGTATGGCCAGTAGGACGACACTTGAGACGCATGTTTCAAGACCAAACCCCTTGGGTCATGTTTGTGGAAACAACCGGTCTGGAATCATAACTCCAATTGGCTCAGTCCTTCCTTCTTGTCTTGAGCGGTGTCTTTTACTAGGTAGAAACCTACATGGAATCCATACGGTATAAATGCCTGCTTCTTATCTTTCACCAGGGTAGCATTGTAGCCTTGCAGGATGGTCTGGTAGCATATTTACCCCACGACAAGCCGATCGGGGACATGTGCTGGTAGGAGATGAGGTGCTCCAGTGGCCTTGAAAACCCTGATATGGGTATCACGCTCATCCAGATACCAGTGTCCGACCTTAGATATCATGTTTTTGGCCGCAACCGACAGTCTTAGACATTCTTTCTTGAAAAGAATAAAATGAATGCGTGCGATGAATTCATCGCATATGAGGGAGTAGGATTTTTTGTACCTGTTCTCCCATAAGACGCTGAAATATACATGGACCGGGAGTTCCGAGATGTGCTATCTTAGGTTCATTCTGGCAAAGGCTTTTGTGGCGCACACGACGTCCAGTAAATAAGAAGCCATGTAGAAGGTTGGAGTCTCTCCTTCTTTCGGCGCCTGAGCTTGTTGTATGCAGATGCTCAACTGCTTGGAGATGATGGCTCCCTAATTGAAACCTCTCCCAGAAATGGCCATTATGTAAGCTAGAGGCATCCATGCCTTTGAAAACCTGGAGTAGTCTTTCTTCCCATACAACCGACAGATAAGGGCCATTAGATAGATGTATGACACCCTTAAATTGGTCGTCTGGTACCAACCGAAGGTGTGATTGGTGTATTTTTTTTCTTCTCTCCACCACGAGGCCATCAACCAACCGGTGTTGTGGTGCTCGTAGAAGTTTACAACAAAATTGGTGTTGAGTCTCTCCTTCGGGTCTCTAAGCTTGTAATAATTCTGCACCTCTACTGGAAGGAAAACCCCAACACACTCACCATTGTCGTCATTGATGAAGCATTTTTGAGTGTCCGTGTGGTCAATAAGACACTTCAGAATTTGTATGCAGGGGAACACTGGAGTTCTGCTTGCTACCATGTGCAGGTACGATTTTCAGATATTCTGAAAAACTCCATCGTCGAGATTTCTCATAACGGGGTTGCTGTGTGGGATATATTTCGGGAATTCTTCCCGGATGATATTCTTGAAGAGTTCTCCCCAATATGGGAGTACCTCCTTGGTTCCTGTTCTTGCCTCCATGTCTCCAAAGGCTAGAGGTTGAGTGAAAACCTTCTTGGTGGATGTCCTGATGACATGTTCCGGCCTGGGAGAAAATTCCAATAGTTTTGCGGCCGCTGGGGAAGAGCCTTCTCCCACCTCTGGTTCCTTTATCTTAGGTGCTCTCAGGGATCGCCTAGTGTTTGGATTTCTTGGAAGAATTGTTCTTGCAATTGAAATAAAATCCTTTAGAGACTGCATACATAACAACACTGGATAATATATATATATATATATATATATATATATATATATATATATATATATATATATATATATATGAAGTGTAAGCACAATAAATCCAGACTGGTACATACCTGTAAAGCTTGCTAATTGGCTATTTGATACTCATGGGATCTCAACTACTTTGAATTGCTCGTTTCTCTCCTCTCGATGCTATGAAACTCCTTTTCACACATAATGGTTTCGTTTACAATGGCCCAAGAGAATTTAAATGGGGAAGAACTTACCGTGTCATATCAACCAATTAATTCGGGTGATGAGTGAAATTCAAACAAATCTACCGCCAAATCTTTGCAAATTAATTCTTCGTGGGTTGATGGTGGAGGTGAAAAGGGTGATGTTTTCTATTGGTAATTTCAAACGGCTTTTTGATTCGCACACAAAGTAGCAACTAATGTGAGATTTGGATTTAATTAGTCTCTTAAATGCTCCGAATCTAAATGTATCTAGCTAACATCCCAACGTGTCGCTTTCTTAGTGGGCAGACCGGGTATCGATGAAATGTTATGGACTTCTTCGTTGATGGCCTTCTACGAAAAACCTCTGATGCCGATCGATTTCATCGTACGGTGATGATGTGGCATAACTGACTCGGAGGTGTGACTTGGCCCTAGGGAAACAAGAGTGACTCGGGGTAAAACTAGATCATATGGTTATCTAATCTAGAAAAGACATGTGGCGAATGAGGATAGGTGGCTTAATCGTGTATACCAATCAGATTTGGGGTTTTCAACAGGCTGCGTGTTCTAAAATAAACCTGGGATCGCCGATGCCAAAAAGTTATCTGGGGTTGGCGATCGGGGATAAACCTATCACGTTTTCTATGGACTTGATTTCTCAAAAATGCGCCCATGCCGAAATGCTTCGAGGATCGGCGATAGGGAATACTCTTTTAGCATTGGTCAGAATGTTCGTCGCGATTCGATCCTCTCCGATTTTGACATGTGCGTCGAGTATCGACTATCAGAGATATCACTTCTTTCCTTTTAGACGTTACTCCCTTCACCTTTTACCGATGCTGAAGGGGGTTGGCTATCGGTGATCTCTGTATGTGATATTTGTCATGAAAAAAAACTTCCTTTCGCTGATACCGGTGAAGATCGATGCTCAATGACTGAGGTTCTCCGAGTGATTCCTTTTCACCTTTTAATTATTTCCAATGCTGAATTTTGAGCGCGTCGGGTGAAGTGTTTTGGCTGTTGATTGCTTATTTAAATTTTAAGTCTTTTTAATTCATGAGGTTTTATAGAGCTACCCATACCTGAATAGCTGATGAAAGTCAAGAGAACAAGCAAAAACAAAACATTTCTCAAAATAAAAATTGAGTTTAGATATTGCAAAATCAAGCGGTACCTAAAAAGTGAAAAATTGACATAGGATTTTTAGAGTGTGTTGAGTGCTCAACAAATGGAAACTTACTGGGCGAAAGCAGAAACTCTGTTCCTTCCTTGGGCTCGGTTAATGCAAAATATAATTAGGAACTTAACTAGTTTTCATCAGAGCTTATTCTACCCTTGCATTTGAAATTCCCCGATTGATGCATCTGCACCTACCTGTGGAGTTTTTATCTTTATTCCACCTTCTTTTATTGTAACCTTGACTCACGCCCTCTTTTGACAAGAGTCTAGCAGAGAATTCACTGGCACTAGGACTTTTAGTTATCCTTATTCATTTGCTATGGTGTTGCTCCGCTGTAAGCGAGCGTCCATAGCCCCGGTGGAGTCACCCTGACATCACAGACCTTGCTCTGTTGCCAACGAGTGTCCATAGCCCCGACGAAGATATCTACATACCCTCTCCTACTGTGTGCTCATTTGATATAGTTAACTTTTATTTTTGCAGAATGCCCTGAGCGAGTGGGAGAGGAGGATGTTTGTTATTTGCAAAAAGATGAGGTGGTTAAGGTGAAACTCAGTAGCTCTGTCTTTGAGGTGCATGTAGTCCTTTATGTCTTACCATCTTTCCCTTAAGATTTTACCATAATACTAAGCAGACACTTTCACATTTCTCCAAAGTTGTTCATCTGTGCAGGTTAGATAGAAAATCCCTCGAGAAACCGCAGGTTGCTCAACGTTTCTTGTGTTTGTAAGTGAGTGACGAGTTAGGAAGAGAGTTCGCTATGTCACATGATTTGAGGTCAACCACTGTATCACTAAACACAATATTTCAAAAGCTCAGAAGAATGATCACAACAGACAAAACAAAAAGGGTATAAATGCAAAAATATAAAATCGACGCATAAAAAATAAACAAAAATATTAATTTTTTTATTTTTTATTTTTTAAAATTAATTGATGAAAATATTGTTTAAGGGATTGGCCATTTACTGGGAGAGTGTCAGATTCTCCCCTCATATTCTGTAGTCGATATGTGCCTAACCCAATATTCTTGGCTACCTGGAAAGGTCTGAGCCATAGATTGTGAAACTTAGAATGTTTGCCTTTAGGCTCGTTTACTCTGTCCCATTTTAGGACTAAGTCTCCTACTTCAAAATTCTTCTCTTTAGCCTTATGATTATCAAACCACCTTTTAACTATGTGTTGGTGGGATATGAACTTTGACTTAGCTTTCTCCCTTTCTTCTTCTAACATGATCAGGGTGTCAATTCTTTGTTGTAAGATTGATGAGGGATGCCCTCTGGACTCTTGAGCAAGTTGAAGAGATGGAAGATATAGCCTATTCGGGAGAATGACTTCCTTCTTGTATAACATAAAGTATGGGTAATTCCCTATAGCTTCCTTGTGCATAACTCTATCGGCCCATAAATCATTATGAAGTGAGATATTCCAATTCCTTTGATTGTCTGTGACTGTTTTCTTCAAAATACTCACTAGGTTCTTATTAGTTGATTCAACCACTCAGTTTCCCTGTGGATAATAGTTTGTAGAGTATCTGATTATGATTCCTTTGTCTAGAGAAAACTCTATTAATAATGTGGAAGAAAAGTATGCGAAGTTATAAAAAACAAGGACAAAAGGCATACCGAACCTTGTGATCAGATGTTGCTCTATGAATTGGATCACCACCTTTTCATTTACATGAGTCAGAGGGATGGCCTCTGCCCATTTCATGAAATAATGTGGAGGTTAGTATATACCTATGCTATTTTGAGGAATTCAGTGTTATCTCTCCTATGATATATAACCCCCATTGCTCAAAAGGCCTAGAAATGACCACCAGTTGGAGTGGGACAACTGCCCTCTTCTCCCTCCCAGTGGTTATTTGACAAGTTTTACAGTTTCTAGCGTATGTGTTAGGGTCCTTGAACAAAGTGGGCCAATAATAACCAACTCTCAGTATCTTATGAGCGATGGTGTTTCCTGCAAAATTTCCACTGGCAATACCATCATGTAATTCCTTTAGAACTTTGTCCGCATCTTCACATTCGAAGAATCTTAAGAGTATGCCATCGTAGTTAACATAGAAAAGCACCAAATTGATGAGGTGATATTGTGCTGATTTCAACCCGAGGGCTCTCCTTTCCCTAGGGTTTAGGTTTTCTGGACAAGTTCCATGAAATAGGAGATAGTTCAGCTTCTCATACCAAGACTCTTTCCTTGGAGAGACATATGACACTTCACCACACCACGATGCTAATTCATTTTCCCATCTGGGGTCTTCATTTATTTGGTCCTAGGCTTCAGCGGCCAGTTTGCACAATCCTTGACCCTTAACCAGTTTAGCAGGTTTTATGTCTAGATCAAATTCTTGGAATACTTCCATCCAATTCCCCCTTCTTTCCCCCATCTCTTGTTGAGTGAATAAGGATCAGACCGCAGGGTGAGGCACTATGAGTTTGGTATGATTCTTTAGGATGTAAGATTTGAAATGTTTCACTGCTTTGTAAACCGCACAAGCCTGCTTGTCGATGGCAGGATAATTTAGTTTGACTCCTTGGATATTAGTGCTCATGAAGGACACCAGAGCCTCGTTGTTTTCATCATCCTTCTGAGTCAATATTACAACTAACGATTGGTCGGAGGCGAAAGTATAGAGGAAGAGATCTCTACTAAAATCAGGGCTTCTCAACACTGGAGCCTGAGATATCATAGTCTTAATATTGCTAAAAGCATCCTTTCGTTCATCATCCCACTTGAATTCAACATCTTTGCAGATCATTTCTTGTAATGGTCTGACAGTCTTGGTGAAATCGGGGGTGAATTGTCTTACAAAATTTATTTTCCCAAAGAAGGATTGCATTGCCTTTTTGTTGTGAGGTAATGGGAGTTGAGTTATAGCCTTGAATCGCTCTGGATATATGTGAATTCCTACTTGGGATATAATATGACCTAATAGCTTTCCTTCCTCCACACCAAAGATAGTTTTCTTAGGGCTTAAAGATATACCGTATTTTCTACACCTTTTGAAAATCTGGGTTAAGTGTTGCATGTGTTCCTCTCTGTTCTTTGAATACACAGTTGCGTCGTCCAAATAAAATACTACACATCTGTTAATCAGTCCTCCAAATTCTATGTCCATGGCCCTTTGGAAGGTTTCTCCTATGTTGATTAACCCAACAGGCATGTGTTTGTAAGCGAAGGTTCCCCACTTGGTTCCGAAGGTAGCTTTCAAATGATCTTCCTTTGAAACCAAAACTTGGTTGTAGCCTGAGAAACCTTTTAGCAAGGAGAAAATCTGAGAGCCAGACACGGTCTGAAAGAGTTGTTCCATTGGTGGGACTGGATAGTTGTCCTTTTATGAAGCTCTATTTAGGTTTATGAAATCCATGCATAGGCGGATTTCTCCCAACTTTTTCCTCACAGGAACCAAATTTTCTACCCACGCAGAATGTCTAACCTGGAAGATAATTTTGGCATCTAAAAGTTTCTTCAACTCTTGACACATGAGAGGTTCCAGGGATGGGTGATACTTCCAGATCTTTTGTTGGAAGGGTTTCACTTCAGGTTTTAATGGGATAGTGTGTTGAATGATGCAGGTATCATAAGTTTTCAGATCCCGGTAGGACCATGCGAAGACATCTTGATATTGCCTAAAAAGTTTTAGATAAGCCTTCCTTTCCTCTTCAGATATTGTCTTACCGAGATTTACATTCTTGGGGTTTTCCGGGGTTCCTAGATTTATAGTTTCATGCATTGGACAAGAACTACCCATATCTGTGTTCTTTGTCCCTTTAAATATTTCTTTCAGGTCAAAAATATTTTCTCAATTAGCTATCCCCTTCGGGATCGTGCGAGACTTCGATTTATCAGTTGGTTGACCTGTCCAAGGATCAGTTTATGTTGATTGTTCCTGGAATATTTCATCGTCAATAGCCAAATCTTTGAAATTGTCTTGGTTAGTCAGAAAGTTTATGATCTATTCATCTCCTTCAAAGACCTTCCAATTAGAAATTTTGTTGGGCACCAATGGTTTGTAGAGTAGCTCCACAATGAACCGAGAGGCTTCATAATCTTCTAGAGGTGAAATCCTTGAAGCAGTGGTGACCAGGGAGTCATCAAGAATGTTCTTCGCTCTTGGAATCACTGTAATGTTGAAAGCTTCAAAACGCTCTATCAACCTATGCACTTCCTGTTGATAATTCTTTAGGTGCGGAGAATTTCAATGTATAGTATTCCTTACATGTCTAATTATAATTTCAGAATCTCCAAAAACCTTCAATTCCTTAACGTTTAAGTCTATGGATTTCTTTAGCCCCTGCACTAGAGCTTCATACTCCGCGGTGTTGTTCGTGCATTCAAATTCTAGTTTACAGGATAAGAAATGTCGTTTACCCTTTGGATCAATGAGGATGCACCCTGCCCCTGACCCTTCTTGTGATTTAGATCCATCAAAGTATAAGGTCCAAATTTGTGAGAGAAAGTTATCAATTTCCCTTTTGTTGTAACTTTCCTCTTGTCCTTTTGTTTGTTCTGTGATTTCTAACGAAGGTTCTTGGCAGAAAAGGGTTTCCTCCGCCGATGTTGACAATTCCTCTTGAAAAACCATTTCGTAGTTTTGAGTAAGAGGGACATCATATGGGAGAGTGGAGAAATTTCTGAAGTTGGAACCACAGGAATAATTGCCTAAAACAGGGAAATCTTCCGATGAGGGCTCATTGAGGGCTTCTAAGTCGGTACCAATATGTTTTAGATATATTTATCTATTGATCTTGATCATATGTAATGTCCCCCACCTCTTGATGAAGAGGTTTGGAGAGACTTAGTAGTCTAGTCATCCCCACTAGAATATAGTCTCATGCACCATGGGGAAAAGTCAGCTAAACTCAATGTTATATTTTGAAGTTGACTTGAAAAGGTAAAAAGTAACTCACTGGAAGATTAGAGAGCTTGAGGTTGAGTTAGGAGTTGAACCTAAGGGTAACTTAATTCAACAGAGGAATAGAAGGAGGTATAAAGGAAAGCCTAGGGCACACCTCTCACTCATCTCAGATTGTTATGCATTTTGCTATTGGGATCTTGAGCACACAGTTTTGAGGGTTTTGAGAATACAAACCCTAGAGAACAACTCGGTGGTGAAATATTCCTCCCATATTGTTCCAAGCTTGGTCTCGGGGATGAAATACTCCACCCACACCATTCTACAACATTCACAGGTACTATCACTCATCCATGAGAGCAGCAGGCCATACCATTGAGGGTTTTCCAGCAGAGGCACATCATTCTTTGGAGAGGAGTTTGATCCAGGCTATTGACAGGGATTTTTGACATTTTGGCACTTGGGTATTTCTTGCAGGGCTTTGATCATCAAATTCGATGTGTTTTGAGAGGGTTACTCTTGCCATATCATTATCTGGAGCTTTGGTACATTTTTGAGAGGAGGGTGCAAATTTGATTCAGATTTTCTTATTTTGGAGGGGTTATACCTCATATATGACCTTGAGACTTCTCCTAGTAGATTGTGGTGACCCGATCTATTTTTCTAGAGAGTTTCAAGGGATTTGGATGCCTCCTTCATCAGGGCCGAAATATTGAGCTTGATAGTCTTCAGGAGGGGGCAGTCTTGACTGAGGATTCAACAGTTTGGAGGGGCAGATCTCAACATATGGACTTGGGACTTTAGGGAAGGATTCTACTTGCCCCGATCTATCATTTGGTGAAGTTTGGTGCTATTTGGAGACTTCCTTCATTTGGGCCGAAATATTGGTCTTCTTAGCTCTGTAGTAGGATGTGCTATCAGCCAGGGGGGTTTGGACTTGACCCTGGATTCTTCTTGTATTGATCTTCATTGTATATCCATCCTTGGGGCTTGCATCATCTTGGCGAGAGAATTTTGTAGCAGCTCATATCTTATCTATTGGAGCTATCTGATGTTATTCCAGATCTGCATCCTTCTTGTATCAGGTTCTTTCTTATTACATCAATAAAGGTCTGATCTTTATATTGGTTCCATATCTTGTGTTATCTTGTATATTTATTTATTTTCTTCAGATCTAAGTAAATAACTGAACTCTAAACCCTAAGGTTGAAACTTAAGAGGCCAACTTGCAAACACAAATACATAAACAAGCAAATAAGTGGTCAGTTTGTTCCAAGCAAAAAAATTGGCTTGGGAACATTACACTGGTATCAGAGCTTTGATCCTCCCATCCTGTGAGGATTAGTGCATGAAAAAGTTCAGTGGCATCTATATGGGCATAAGAAGGAAACAAACATGTGAAGCAGAGGTCGAAATGGAAGGATCATGTGAGGACAGTGAGCCACAAATACTAGCAGGGATTGCTAAGGACTTGCAACGTTCCATACAGGTATCACAGAGTGACCTTGTAAATCACCTGTAGGAAAACCAGGAGACTACACGTAGGGGATATGCTGAAATATCAGATACCTTGAAGAAGATAAGTGAGAGCCAACAATTGATATCAAAACTCTTGATGGAGATGACTCATAAGGGGAAAGGCCTAGAATCTTATGCCAACAGGGAAACTAGTGGATCTCATGGCGGGAACAAACATCAACCAGAACATATTCCCTATCATCATTATGAGGGAATCCATGGAGGGGGAGCACCACAGGGATAGACAAGTAGCATGACCACTCCTAGACCGTACTTTCCCTCATTTACAGATGAACCCACATAACCCAACCACCCGGATGAGTTTGAGGATCAGTTTGATCAATATGTCAGGGAGTACAACTCATTAGGCATACCAGTTCAGAGGCAAATCACCCTATATCAGTTCTGTGGATTAAAATTTAAAAGCAAGCCCAGGCCGTACCACAGGAATAACTATGATCTTGAGTGCAGGGCTGGGAAGATGGAGACCCCCTACTTTGATGGTTCAGCCAAGATGACTGCACAGGCGTGGGTACAAAAAATAGACACTTACCTGTGTTGGGTATATGTTATATTCTTTGCATGTGTGTGTGTGGGCACATCAGGTTTGAAAACTACGTCTGACGATCCATCTAGTAGTTCTATCTGTGTCGTGTGCACCGGGTGCTTCCTAGGGGGTCCCCAGGTATTCCCCCCCTTGGTTACGTGCAACGTTCGAGGAAACACCCCGAAATTTTGTTTTTGGGCGGTTTTTCTATTTTTAGCGGTTTCCTAAATTAATCCCGGATTAAGGGATTAGGGTTTTGGTATCTACAAAATACCTAAAAACATTGTATATATATTGTATGGTGAATGGTGAAATTCGATATAATGAATATAAGAAATGTTTTCCTCGGTTGAGGGTTTCCGGTATAAATATCTGTGTACTATGTGTATGAGCCATTGATTAAATTTTGTTTTGCTTAAGAATATATATGCATTGCTTTACTTCACAAGTTTAAAACTTACAACCTACAGCTTAACCCTATGAGGGAGATGGATGCCATCAATTTTGCCACCATGTACTTGGAGGGAAAAGCTCATGAATGGTGGTACCATGGGTTGACCACACTTGGCCATAATCAGGTAGTGGCATACACAGAGTTTACACAACGACTCATTGAGAGCTTTGACTAGGGGGATCCAAAACTCCATTTCAGGGAACTCACACAACTCAGACAGACAAGATCACTGGAGGTGTATATTGAGGAGTTTCAGAGGTTAGTAGTCATGGTACAGGACATGTCACACTCCAGGCTCATGATGCTCTTCACAAAGGGTTTGATGGAACCCTTAAAGGGTTGGGTTAAGGATTTTAATCCTACCAACTTGCAGGATGCTATATGGAGGACGAGAGATCTAGACCCAGCTAAAAAACTAAAATTTGTACCTAGACCACCTCTAAAAACCAAAGGGAGAGACCAAAGACCTCCAATGAATCTAGGAGGAAGATACCCAAGGGGGTTTGACAGGGGAAGAGGCAGGATGGATGAGAACACTAGAAGAGAACTGAGGAGAAAACAACTATGGTACACATGCAAAGAACCGTGGGACCCATACCACAAGTGTATGGGTCGTGGAAATTCTCATTACATTGAAGTGACATCGGACAATGAGGAGGATGAGGGTTTTGGCCACATCTAGAACATAGAAGAAGACACCACCAAAAGTGTAGAAGAGGAGGCTACATGTCATGACAGTGCAACAGAGGAGAAGGCTACATTGACATCTATCAGTGGGGTACCCAAGTACAACACCTTCAATATGAGAGGAGTATTGTAGGGGAAAAATGTTTCAGTGCTCATTGATGGGGGTGCTTCTTACAACTTCATTGATTCAACATTGATACAGAGGAGGAACATACCCACAGTTGAATTTGAGGGGTTCAAGGTGGAGGTAGCAGGAGGAAGCACCATGCCTTGTAACAGGTACATTCCAGGGATGAAGCTTACACTGGGTAGGTATGAATTAGCACAAGACTTTTATGTGATGGACCTCCCTGATACAAACATAATCCTTGGAGTTTAGTGGCTCAGTACATTGGGACCTATCACCACCAACTACAAGACTATGGAGATGTCATTCACAAAGGAGAGTGGGAGAAAGGTAGTTCTCAGAGGCATGTATGGAAACACAACTAGAGTAGTTACAATAAAGTGTATGGATGCCATTTTCAGAAGAGAAGAGATCGCATATGTTGTTGAGTGTAATATTTCGGCACGTGTGGAGAAAAAGGGGAAGGTTCACTATGCACCAGAGGTCCAGAGGTTCATTGAAAAACACAGTAAGGTGTTTGGACCCATTCCACCAGGAGGGCCACAAGATAGGGGATTTGAGCATATCATTGAGTTGGAAGAGGGGGCAAAGCCATTCATCACCATGCCCTACAAACACCCAAAGAAGTACAAGGACGATATAGAGAAGGCCATCAAAAAACTCTTAGACATGGGTCACATTAGACCAAGTTCCAATCATTTTGCATATTCAGTGGTACTAGTCAAGAAGAAGGATGGAACCATGCACATGTGCATTGGTTTTAGGGCATTACACAAGAAGACTATCAAAAATAGGTATCCCATTCTGAGGATTGATGATCTATTGGATGAGCTCCATGGGGCTATTTACTTCACCAAGATTGACTTGTGCTCTGGATATCATCAGATCAAAATGAGGGAGCAAGACATCCCCAAAAATGCCTTCAGCTGTCACTACGACCACTATGAATTCCTAGTGATGCCATTTGGATTGACCGATGCGCCAACCACCTTTCAGTCATGCATGAATCATGTCTTCAACAAGCAGTTGAGGAAGCACCTTCTTGTGTTTTTTGATGACTTGTTGATCTATATCAATACTTGGGAGGAACATCTTCAACATGTGGAATAGATTTTAACCATCATGGAGGATCAATCCTTGTATTCCAAGGAATCCAAATGTGAATTTGGAATGATAGAGGTCCTCTACTTAGGGCACATCATTGGAGTGAAGGGGGTACAAGTACACCAAGAGAATATCCAAGCGATACTTGACTGGCCCACACCTAAAACTCTTACAGATTTGAGGGGGTTTCTCGACATCTTCACTTATTATTGGAAGTTCATCAAGGGGTTCTCACAAATTTGTGCACGCTTGACCGATTTGACCAAGAAAGGGGCTTTCAGATGGAGTGAAGAGGCACAATCTACATTCAACAAAATGAAAAAGGTAATGAGCACATGCCTAGTTTTGGACTTACCAGATTTCAGCCTACCCTTCATATTGGAGTGTGATGCCTCCAGAGAGGGCATTGGGGCCGTACTTATGCAGAATAGGCATCCTCTTGCCTATGAGAGCCGAAAGTTGAGGGGCCCTGAGCTTGTTTACACTATCTACGAAAAAGTAATGTTGTCCATCATGCATGACTTGTCCAAATTCATGAAATACTTAGTGGGAGCAAGATTTGTAGTGAGGTTAGATCACAACAGCCTTAAGTACTTATTGGAAAAGAAAGACTTGAATGAGAGGTAGCATAAGTGGGTTAGTAAGATACATGCCTATGATTTTGACATTGAATATGTCAAGGGGAAGAATAACATGGTATGCGCCAGGGATGAAGCTTCCAAGGTGCCCCTTTAATGGTAACCAGATGTGCACCCAGTCTGTACTAAAGTATTTGTTTAACTTCTTGGACCAATCTCGACTCAATAATAATCCATAAGATTTTGGGATATCTACTACGATAATCTCAATTACTTGCACAAATTTAGGGTGTGCCTCCATTCTGATCATCACATCTTTGAGTTCTCCCATAACCTTCACCTGGGTTCTGTCTAGTTGTATTACATGCTTATCGCTTTTAAGAGGATCTGTGTTTAACTTTTTGCAAATAGACAAATGCATAAAATTAGAAGATGCTCCTAAGTCAACCAAACAATTATGGAAGTTTCTGTTGAAGACTTCAAACGTCAAAAGGAAAGGTGGGACAAAAGGTTTTCCCTTCCCGTCTTCAGAGAAATCATTCACAGTTGGTTTATTTCCTACCTCTGTGGGAGTTAGATTTCTTCCAGCTTGATTAATGCTTGTTGTAGGATTTTCTACTGATCTCAATGCTTGTAGCAGAAAGTCCTTTTGTTGAGGGATTCTACACATGTCCATGATCGAAATATTTGCTTTCAATTTTTTCAAGTCTTCTACTATGTTGTAGTCCAACTTGGGCAATTCTCGTGTATGAATGTTTATAGGGTTTCTTCGAGGAGAAAAAGGTTCTTTCGGGTGATCAGGGGTTGGCTTTCCCGATGAAGTTTGGGTAGTAGTGAGATCATTTGAGATGGGCTGACCTTTAATTAGCGTTTGCACCACCGAGACCTCTGCGGTTGGTTCTTGAACCTCAAATAGGTCATCGGAAGGAATAATTAGGTTAGGATCCCATATCAAAATGGTTGTATCTTCTAGTGGATCAATATCTTCCCGATCAACAATATTCATAACTGAACTGCTTGATTGTTCTGTTAGGGAAACCTCATCTAGAAACTGGGTGGCCATCAAATTCATGGCATGCACCCATTGAAGGCAATCTCTTTCAGAGTGATTCTCTTGATGATAAGTACAAAAAGAGTCAGATGCTACATTTCCCAGATTGATGTTTAAGTTGGTTGGGGGAGGTTCAATTTCTTTGAAAGGAGGATTCCTTTTAAAAAATGGTTTATAGGGCCTCTGGCCTTGATTTCCTTCCCCTGAGTTTCTCTTCATGTCTATGATTTCGTTTAATAACTTCTTAACCATATGTTGTAGGTCTTCTATGTTTCCATTACGTTTTTCAGGACCCCATTCTATTTGTTTCCCTATGGGTCTAGTTAACAAGAGTCCTCTTTTGGGAGGAGGTTGAACTTGTTTCTTAACTAATGAGATCTGACCTTCCTTACATCCTTTCATTTGGAACTCTATTGTTTTGGCTTCTTCAAATTCTCATCCAAGGTTGGTTTGGCATCCCTCTTTACAAACATGGAAATAGAAGCTGGGAGAGAATTAGCATATACTTCGATTTGCAACTCCTGAGTTGGTTTAGCTTCGGGTTGAAATTTGTTCAAGATAGTTGTGAATCTTTGATTGAAATATTTAACCTTCTCCTTTGAACTCATGGTGGCGATGAACAATTCAGCCATCAAAGCTCCTGTAGTGGTTTCTTTGGAAAATTTGTCTAGAAAATCCTTCTGAAACTTTGTCCAACTAGTTATGGATCCTACAGGTAAGTTAAAATACCACGTGGAAGCCGAATTCTCGAAAGTGCAGGGGAACAACCTGCATACTACATCTTCATGTTGGACATTTATAAGTCCGATAGCTAGTATGAATTTCTTGATGTGGTCTTCAAGCAATCTTGAGGTTTTAGGGTCGAATTTAGGGAGTAATTTCTCTGGATGTGGGGGAAGGTTATGTATTCATCCAGGGATGGCCAAAGAATCTCTGGCCAACCAAGGTTGATTGTTTTGTGGCGGGTTTACCCTCTCTTCGTCATGGTCATTATGATCTTCCATATCTTCAGATATTGAACCTGATCATTCTGAGTTATACCCTTCCTCTTCCGAGAAATTGTCGGGCTCGGAGAAGTTGTCGGCTGACATTTTAGGGATTAGGTTAAGAGGATGTTCAATTTCGGTGAGAGAGAAATCTACCAGGTCTTCTACTGTGTGCACAAAAACCTAGTCAGGGGTATCGACCACTAGTCTTCTTACTTGTTTTCTTTAAGGAAGTATCAAAACTAAGGACAACGCATCGATCTGTCGGGCGTACACTCTTGTGATTCTTCTAAATTGATTAAATTCTTTGTGAGGGAGAGCGTAAGGTATGTCCAGGTACAAGCGTTCTTCCTCAAGCTGGGGTGAGTTACTCATTTCAAGAGTACTTAATGTGTGCGGGCTGTATTGGGAATGACTAGCCATGCATGTGGGTTGTTTTGAATCTACAGGCTGTCTAAAATATTATGTGAAATATGTATTCAACCATTCATTCTTCAGCCCCTCCTTCTAGCACCAATTTTGTTGATGGGTCCTAGATCCATTTAATTCAACAGTAGGAACCAAACCCGCCACCGAGGCCCAATTAGACTCTGCAACATTTAATAGTGGAATGGTTCTCCAGATCTTGCGATCCGACCAATTAATCGATGGGATTTACATTTTCTTGTGAAGGCTTCTCCTTTAGTTTGGACTTTCTCTTTTTGTATTTTCTCTTAGGTGGGACCGATATAAGATGGAAGCCGATATAAACCAACTAGGTAACAAAATAGGAACAAGTTTAACTATTGGAGAAGAAGATGATCTTGGGATAACCCTTTACTCTAGCACATAGGTGGTGATAGTCTACCACATGCCTAGTACTAATACGTTAACCATGTGAGTATTCCAATTACCGACTGAGATACAATTGATCAGAAAGAAAACATGCATGTGATAAACGATGGAAAGTAAAATAATCCACTCAACTCTAACCATCAATCAAATAATAACACAACGATTCGTTTTCATCATTAAAGAAAAGAATCGTAAAACATTGCATCAGATAACTTAACAATAGATTTGATAACTCTTACTTGTTACAACATCTATTCATGAGACGAGATAGGAAATAATTCTTCTCCACATCCAATCATACACACTTTTGATGAAAACACAAACTTGTCTCTGGTCCAAAAGGACTTCTCAATTAAAGGCAGTTCCGAAATAGTTCTTAACAAAACCAAAAATGAGAGTTTCTTGCAACAACCATCGACCCTTAACTAATCGATCGATGCTCTTATTTATAACATAAACTTAACTAAAAATAACAACTAACCTGCAGATAAGAAAAACAAAACTCGCCACATGGCATTCTCTCCTATGAGTGTTTCTAACAGTCATCTCAAGATATCACTTAAGAGGGTGACTCTTCTCGTACTTCGACCACTTGATGAACAAGTCCTCGCAGGTGTTGGCGTATGGGAATCTATGCTGTTCCATCGGGGCCGAGTAAATTTATTTTATCTCTATCGCATGTGCCCGATATTTGACTATACTGGCACTTAACTATTGCAGTGCAACCCAAGCTTTGATTTGGTGTTCCATAAACTGTTGCACCTGACCTGGCGTCGTGTCTCTCACCTTTGTTATTTCTTCGACCCATGATGAATCTTGCTCAGTGTGCGATTTGACTATGTCGCGCAAGTCGACAAAGTCATCAGGCATGCCAAATTCAGGGAGTCTGATGTCTTTCATCACCCGATTGATCTTGATCTAGTTTTTCTCGCACTTGGACCATTTCTCTTGGATTTCTTGGTGAGGTTCCCGAGACATTTTTTCCCAATACTTGGCCGATTTCTTTATGTGATCAAGGCTGCTTTATTTTAACACCCGAATGCCATGTTCTTCTATATCTCGGCCCTGTTGGACTTCACTGATGTAATCGACTCTTTCCATGACTTGTTGCACTTTCTCATACCACCACTCCATATATTTTCACGTCGCAAGTGCCATGCGGGTGTCTTCCTGGAGCTCAGCTATCCTTGCAGTAAATAAGTGCCGCTCGTCTGTGAACTTGTTGTAGGCCTCCTTGAATTCATTCCTTAGGTAAACCGTGACCTGTGTAGTGTCCTAGTAATACTTTGCCAAGTGGCGAAAATGTTCCAAATTCCTTTTAAGAAATAACTAGCTCCTCTTCATATTTTTAGCTCTGTCCAGGGTGGCATCTGTGATTGCCATCCCTACGCTGATGAGTTCGGATGTCGTAGCATGCTCTATGTTGATAAGATGTTCTTATGTAGTGATGATGATGGAGTGATCTAAAGTGATCCTCCTCTTCTTTGTGGTTCTCTGGACGATAGCCTTCCTTTTCCAATCATAGGCTATGGCATGTATGTCAGCTACTTCGTCGACGGGTTCGGGGATTTGTTGATCTCCCCAGGTAAGTGTATTCCGCAAACTCCTGATTATATATACTTTTTCAAGACCGGGTTATTGAACTTCCTCCCTGTGTTCTGAAGGCCGAAATTCTGTATGTCTCTCATCGAGGGTTTGAGTACCGATTGAAGTTGAGGCATCAGGAGGGTGCTCGGTACTTACTTGATCATCGACCATTGAGACACCAACTTCGTGCTATGCAACTTCTTCCTTTTTCTTGCTCGACCCTGGCTCATCCTTTGAACGATCTGCCTGGGTCTCCGGTGCTTTGGGTAGCTCAGTGTCTGGGCCACTCTCGACCCCTTGATCGTTCCATGGAAGCCCTTGAATCTGAGCATTGGGAACAAGGGAAGATTTCTTCTTCGACTCCTTTTCCTCTTTGATATGCACAAGGGATACCTCTGGGCTCTCATCATCATCGTATATTTTTATCAATTCACTTAGGGGGTTTGGCGCACTTGCGCTACCTGTTATTTTGAATGCCTCTGGCTAGATTGCAACACCTGTCGGTGATCCGACCAGTGGCGTTGTGAATTCAAGGTCGTCTAACTTGGTAATCTCATCAATGTCTATAAATTTAGGGTCGCTTGGGCCAGCCTGGCTTCTGTCCGGGTTATCTGCAGGGGATCCTATCATTTTTGAGATGTCTGGGTCATATCACAACTGATCAATCACTCACTGCACTTGTTCTAACATGAACAATCCCATTTCCCATGCATCCTGTGGTATAGGGAAACCTCTTTCTTGAATCGGGGCTACCGGGGGGGGTTCTGCTACTTCGACCGCTACCTGGGAAACTGCTGCTTTGACCACTATCATTTCTTCTCTGGCCCTGAGGGCCCCTTGAGACAATTTTTCTAGGATTGTTGCTTGTTCATCTGGGCTAATGGTTTTGAACCTAGTCATCTTAGGGTCTTCCATCCTTGCAACCACTTCATCCCAGTCTTGGGCATTTTTGGTGAAGACCTCATCTTCGAATTTTTCATGGGCGTATGGCCATCATGACGACACTTGAGATGAATGTTCCAAGACCAAACCCCTTGGATCATGTGTGCGGAAATGACTGGTCTAGAATCAAAACTCTAATTGTCTCAGTCCTTCCTGCTTGGCTTGAGCGATGTCTTTTACTAGGTAGAAACCTACATGGAATCCATACGGTATAAATGCCCACTTCTTATCTTTCACCAGGGTAGCATTGTAGCCTTGCAGGATGGTCTGGTAGCATATTTCCCCCACGACAAGCCGGTCGGGGACATGTGCTGGTAGGAGACGAGGTGCTCCAGTGGCCCCAAAAACCCTGATATAGGTATCGCGCTCATCCAGATACCAGTGTCTGACCTTAGATATCATATTTTTGGCCGCAAGTGACAGTCTTAGACATTCTTTCTTGAAAAGAATAAAATGAATGTGTGTGATGAATTCATCGCAGATGAGGGAGTAGGATTTTTTGTACATGTTCTCCCATAAGACGCTGAAATATACATGGATTGAGAGTTCCGAGACATGCCAGCTCAGGTTCATTCTGACAAAGATGTTTCTGGCGCACATGATGTCCAGTAAATAAGAAGCCATGTAGAAGGCTGGAGTCTCTCCTTCTTTCGGTGCCTGAGCTTGTTGTATGCAGATGATCAACTTCTTGGACATGATGGCTCCCCAGTTGAAACCTCTCCCGAAAATGGCCACTGTGTAAGCTAGAGTCATCCATGCCTCTGAAAACCTGGAGCAGTCTTTCTCCCCATACAACCGGAAGATAAGGGCCATTAGATAGATGTATGAATCCCTTAAGTTGGCCGTCTAGTACCAGCCGGAGGTGCGATTGGTGTATTTTTTTATCTTCTCTACACCATGAGGCCATCAGCTGGTCGGTGTCGTGGCACTCGTAGAAGTTTACAACAAAATCAGTGTCGAGTCACTCCTCCGAGTCTCTAAGCTTGTAGTAATTCCGCACCTCTACCGAAAGAAAAACCCTGACACACTCGCCATTATCATCATTGATCAAGCATTTTTGAGTGTCTGTGTGGTCAATAAGCCACTTCAGGAGTTCTATGCAGGGGAACACTGGAGTTCTTCTTGCTACCATGTGAAGGTACGATTTTTGGATATTCAGAAAAACTTCATCGTTGAGCTTTCTCATATCGGGGTCGCTGTGCGGGATATATTCCAGGAATTCTTCCTTGCTGATCTTCTTGAAGAGTTCTCCCCAATGTGGGAGTACCTCCTTGGTCCTCGTGCTTGCCTCCATGTCTCCAAAGGCCATAGGTTGAGTGAAAACCTTCTTGGTGGATGTCTTGATGACAAGTTCTGGCCTGGGAACAATTTCCAATTGTTTTGCGGCCGCTGGGGAAGATCCTTCTCCCACCTCTAGTTCCTTTAGCTTAGGCGCTCTTGGTGATTGACTAGTGTTTGGATTTCTTGGAGGCATTGTTCCTAAAATCGAAATAAAATCCTTTAGAGACTGCATACAAAGAAATACTAGATA